>VUQK01029641.1:0-10335 GCA_015106715.1 Bujurquina vittata | reverse complement strand
CTTCTGTGGAACCAGCTCCCAGTTTGGATTCAGGAGACAGACACCCTCTCTATTTTTAAGATCAGGCTTAAAACTTTCATTTTTGATAGAGCTTATAGTTGGGGCTGGATCAGATGACCCTGAACCCTCCCTTAGTTATGCTGCTATTGGCCTAGGCTACTGGGGGGGGTCCATAATGCACTGTTTCTATTTATTAACCTCTTTTAACTCTGTTTATGCTTCATTCTGTAGTTACTCATTAGTTATTATTAATCTCTGTCTCTCTTCCACAGTGTGTCTTTTGTCCTCTCTCTCCCCTCAGCCCCAACCGGTCTCAGCAGATGGCTGCCCCTCCCTGAGCCTGGTTCTGCTGGAGGTTTCTTCCTGTTAAAAGGGAGTTTTTCCTTCCCACTGTCACCAAGTGCTGCTCATAGGGGGTCATTTTGACTGTTGGGATTTTTCTGTAATTATTGTAGGGTCTTTACCTACAATACAAAGCATCTTAAGGCGACTGTTGTGATTTGGCGCTATAAAAATAAAATTTTATTGAACTTCCCTCAGTTAAGGTCAGAGTTCATGATACAACAATAAAAGAGAGCCTGGGCAAAGATGGCCTCCATGGGAGAGCGCCAAGGAGAAAACCACTGCTGACCAACAACAACACAAAAGCTTGTCTCCAGTTTGCCAAAAAAAAAAAAGAACGTCTGGATGATCCCCGCGACTTTTGGGAAAATATTCTGTTGACTGACAAGACCGAAGTTTAACTTTTTGGAAGGTTTGAGTCCCGTTATGGTGGTGGGAGTGTGACGGTCTGGGGCTGAATCGCTGCTTCTGGAATTCTGCTCTCTACCTGAAAATTCTGAAGTTGATGTTTCTTAATAAACTAAATTATCATTTAAAATCTGCATTTGGTATTTGGTACTTGGGCCAACTTTGTCTAGTATTACAATTTATTTGATGATGCATGTTTAGGGACTAAAATGAAATGGCTTCTGCTTATTTCTTGAAAAAGAACATGGATAGCCGCAACAAATCTGACACGGGCATTTCCCCATAAATTGCATATAATACTAAACCAAATCCATACGAGCAATCTCTCTCAGTGCATCACAGGCATCACCTTTACATACAGTGTATCACACCCAACAAGACCCTTCAGAGTTGCCACTGCCTTCCTCTGGGACTCAGAGTGGTAATTGCTATCCTCTCACCAGCTCACTAATGAGAGGAAGGTCATTCCTTATACCCAGGCTACCACCAGCTCTGAGCACGTCTCATCGTGTATATCCAGTAACCCCACTGTCTAGGAAAAAAGAGGACTGCTTTAACACCTGACTGAAGTTTAACACCTGACTATTTTCTCCTGCATTTGCTCTCAGCTGAAAGACGAGAGCACAGAGCAAGGTTAAAGTTTTAAAGAATTACTGCGTAGCTTATCTCACAAAAGCAATATAGAGGATTTTGCATTAATGCTTTAAAAAGAAACACATTTTTGAATCTGTTTCTAAGTGTTTTGTCTGTTCAAAGTCCTGTAAAGCAGAACTCTTCATCTTTAACGGCTCTCAGGTGTGCTGCTCTGCTCCCTTCATGGGAGTCTGTCTCCGTGGAGACGTCAAGGTGCTCCCACCCTGCCAGAGACAGGAGAGACTACAGCACGTCCCCGAGGACCGCATCCATCCTCGGAATTACACCAGTACATCTTCATGATGAGCTAATCTGCAGAGCTTAATGTGACACATGATAATTATTCTGCTGCTGATGCACAATTCACTTCGAGCAACCGAATCAAAATATGATAAACATGAATTTTGAGTTTCAAAAACACAAAAAAGAAACTGTGTTTAAAAGGACTGTTGAGAATCCACTAAAATGCTATGACACCTTTTCTCTTTCATAGACATTTAGCATTAGAGAGAAGGTGTAATTCACAGAAAATGATTTAAAATCACGTTAAATAGAATTTGATTTTTTTCCTTTTTTTGGTGGGAGGCTCAGGTTTTTTAGTTTCCTTTTTAAGGGCATCAGGGTCCAGATTGAGATGGTTCCAGGGCTGGTTCTGGTACTTGGGCTTTAGTTTGCCTCAGAACTTACTGCATCGTCACTGTTGAGCTCCAAAAAAACATAAGGCTACAAAATAGGTTAGCTGACCTTTATCATCCAACTGAAAACCAAGCGAACCTGCAACCCTGAAAAGGATAAGTGGAAGACGGATGGATGGATGGATGGATGGATGGATGGAGCACAATCAGTGACAGGGAATAAAAAGACATAAACGGACGCATTTAAGAAGATCTGTTTTTTTTATTATATTTTTGTTTTGGTAGGATGTTGCTGTCAGACTATATCACGCCATTATATTAAGAAAGACCATGTCTAGCAATCAATAGCCTTTCCTGGATCTTGTTTCATTTCCTCCTGTTTTTGCGCTCCTCCCCTCTTCTAAGAATACGCCGGCTGGCCTAATCACAGGAACCGACCCAGGCTTGAGGTGCATGCCTTTGCACATGGCAGCACAAATTAAAATGTCTCCTGCCACCCGCCTCTCTAATTCCCTGGCACTATGCCCTGGCCTGTCCCACGAATTATAACCAGACCTCGATATGCTGCAGCCAGCATGGGGCAGGCCTGCTTATTGACATGAGCTCCTCCCTTAACTCTCTAAGTCAATAACGGAGTATCTCAGAACACACATTTGGCCTGCCGCAGAGGACTAACCTCGTAACATTTTTAGAGGCAATTGCAAAAAGGATTTGGACAGAAGTTTGGGGTTTTTTTGTTAAATGAGATTACACATTAATACCACAACATGGGTGCTATAATCAGAAGGAATCAGGATTTAAACCATTCTGGATGTTCTAGCACAATATGAGGTCGTCCTCTACCAAATGTAATCTTTTATTGTCCTCCGCTATGAAATAACCCTGTAAGTATAAAAACCTCCCAGTCAGTGGAAGAGCGCTCTAATGCCCACAGAGATGCTTCAAATGTTGCTATATTTGGTCAAAAAAAAAAAACAGAACAGGAGAGAACAAGTGTACTGCGGATACAAATACTTGTATAATAACAGTCACGAGGGTTAATTTAAGCATTATAAAAAAGTTTGGAAATTTTAGCAGTAATTTCCACATTAAAGCAATAATAGAGTCTGAAAATAGGTTGATGCATATTGACAGGAAGTCAAAGAGCAGCAAGTGATCAAAAAAAGAGATGGAAAGAAAGAATCGGGAAGCTAAACTGAAACATACACTCGGCGTATCTCGAAGCTGTAAACAGTGTTTACGTTCGCCACACGCTTAAGAGCCCATTTTTATGGGCTCTTAAGCACATAAAGCTTTACCTGGTGAAGCCTCAGATGAAAGAAGATGAGGGGCCTACATAACTGATAACTTGAAATGGAAATGCACGAGCGCCCGCCCCAACAAAGCTGAGGCTGGAAAGAAAAAGCTTTCAGTTGCTCCAAAGATTTGTTTAAAAAATTGTTTTAAAAAAATGCTATAAATTTAGGAAAAGAGATGTTTGGTTGCTTTGAGCTCTGGTTCTCCTATCACTGCTGGTTTTTCTTGCTCTTGTTTTTCAGTTCAGTAATACCCCATTTTTCTTTGGTGATGTGGTCCAAACAGTCCTTGCTGATGGCATATATGTTACTGAAAATATTTTACTTGTGACCACCACCACATGTTCAGAATTCGGTTCTGTGATAAGAAATTGATCCCCAAACCCCAGTTGATGATTCGCTATCCAAGACGGATTTAAGAAACTGGCCCTTTAATCCATATGTGAACACTTTCAAAAACCTTATCAAATCTTCAATAAAACGATACGTTGTTCCTTTAAAAATCACAACGATAGAATGCGCAGAAATGACGAAGGAAGTTGCATTCAAATGTTTCACCTGCAAATGTGGTTAGAAATGATGGCACAGAGCACCAGATTGGTTTATTTATGTCCACTGAGACATCCCATCACCTTCCTGCGTAGGCACCTGCGAGCCTATAGTAGGTTGGACTTTAACACTTTCATGCATATTGTACAGAGGAGCAAAATGATGAATATGAAATGATATGCACTGATCAGCCTTTGATAAACAATGACTCTATAGTGAAACACACGTCGTTCCAACTTTAATGTAAAAAGCATAAAAAAAAGGATGATTCTAAATAAAACGGTGAGACCAAACCATCATGCTGAAACCAAAAACTTGACACTATTGTCGAATCCTTCAATAGAAGACAAAACTTTGACCGCACCGGGGATGAGATAAATCCTGTGGTTGGAACACAGAGACAGACCGCCTCCACCTGCAACCCAGTGCCCGACTTTTCCAAACACGCATGCTGCTTTTGTTAGGATCAGCGATCGGTGTTTGTCAGCCGTGCTGAGTGCTGTTGATGGTGTTGTTCTCAAATGTCCTGCTCATCCTTGGTTCTCGCCCACACATACCCTGGATGCATATGATTAGGGCAGGGCTCAGGTAGACAATATGTTCCCAGGTAAAACGTAAACAAGCCTGAAACACTTTATGACACACGAGTAAAGGGGACACTGAATCAAATACACTAATGAATAATTGCATCGCTGGCTGAATGAGCAACTGCAGGTTCAGGATACATTGCCCTAGCCCCTGCCATTGAAACTGATGACTTATGGAAAGGTAACACACACTTGTTCCTGCACTGGTAAACTGAAGGCAACTCTTTTGCAAATAAAATCTGAGATTATGGGACAACAGTTTCAAAAACACTGTATTCCTCTAGCTGGATTGACACGTTAACATTTGTCGGGATGAACATTTCTCTCTCTCTTACAAGAGAAAAGCAGAAAACCACAGCTGATAGATGAGGAGCATAAAAGAATCTGGAGCAGATGTGCTCCATCCACAAGAACAAGCCGACAGTCTTTGTGGCTTCACTGGAATGAAGTTGAGACTTGCAAATTGGTGCCATTTTCCAAAACAATAAAAATGTACAACGCTGCGAGCTACAACCAGCAAAGTACTGTTACAGCATCCTGTGGTTTTTAGGTTTTAGGCACTGTGAAGATCTGTTTGCCCCCATCTGTTTATAATATTAAGGATTTGTTGCTTTGATATAAAATAAATGTGTAACAAACCTCATAGTGGTGGCATGAGGAAGTGCAGGAGAGGTTAGCGAAGAAAAAGGGGGATAGTCCGGGAGAACGGGGTGGATAGGTGTACAGCAAAGAGAGAAGTGGCAAAAGCATTTAGTGAGGTGTATGGAAGGACAAAAGGACTTGTATTGATTGGCTGGGCAAATAAATCAAGCTGAGGGTGAAGAGTAGAAAGGAGGCTGGTCCTGATGACAACCCTGTGGTGGTATGGAGATGTGTAGGGGAGAGGGCAGTGCACTTTTTAACCAGATTGTTTAACACAATCTTGGAGAGTGAGAGCCTGAGGAATGGAAAAGAAAGGCACTGGTTTCAGGAACAAGGGGAACTACAGAGGGATGCAGCTGATGAAGATATGAGAAAGAGTTGTTGAAGCTAGGTTAAGAAGAGAGGAGATGATCAGTGAGCTGCAGAAAGAGCACTACAGATGTGAGGTTTCCTTTGAGAGTCTTGATGGGGACGTATAGAGGAGGTCACAATGAGCTTCACACATGACAGGCTGCCAAGAGAGGAACTGTAGCACAGCATGAGAAAACTCAGAGAAGTGTGTGAGGGTGGTGCAGGACATGTATGAGGACAGCAGTGGGGAGGTGTGCGGGTGGGATTACATCAGGAATCGCCTCTGAGCCCCTTCTTGTTTGTGCTGGTGATGGAAAGGTTGGCAGATGAGATCGGGCAGGAGCCTCCTGTGCTGCTCACTGATAACACTGATCTGCAGTGAGAGCAGGGAGCAGGTGGAGGTATGCACTGGAGACAAGAGCAATGAAAGTCAATAGGATGTAAATAGCTGGGTTCAACCACCCGAAACAAAGGATGGTGCATGAGAGAGGTGAAGAAGAGAGAGCAGGCAGGGTGGAGTGGATGGAGCCGAGTGTCAGCGGTGATTTGTGACAGAAGGACAGCAGCAAGAGGAAAAGGAAAGGTTTGCATGATGGTGGTGAGACCTACTATGATGTTTGGAGGTGGCGGCACTAACAAAAAAAGACGAGAGGCCGAGCTTCAGGTGGTTAGCTGAAGTCGTGACGAGAATGGGCGCCATTAGAAATGATTACAGCTCAGGTTGAGCAGTTTGGAGACAAAGTTGGAGAGGCGAGGCTGAGACGGTTTGGACAGGCGCAGACTAAAAAAAAAAAGAAAAAAAAAGTGCAACTCATTGTCATTGTGCACACAAGGCACACAACAAAATGAGGGTTTCAGATCACTTATCCAGAGACGAGACCGGCGCTATCCGTTAGGCAATGTGGTTTAAGTGTCTTGCCCAAGGACACAACGCAGCGCAGGGACAGGGCTCGAACCTGCAACCTTCCAGCTGAAAGGCAAGCGCCTACCCACTGTGCCACTGCCACACATGCCCACTAGGGGTGGGTAGTAGAAGGAAAAGAGGAAGACCACAGAGAAGATTCATGGGTGAAGTGAAGGTTGGTGACCCCTTAAAGGACCAGGCAGAAGAAGCCTGCTTTAGTGGACCAGTGAGAAAAAGAAATTATATAAGCTATTTAAAGTACTGCCGTTTCTGTGAGACCGATTTAAGGACTACTGCAGTAATGTCTTTCACTGTGTTCAACTTTTATTTCTTCATAGATTTTTATTTAAGCCATTTTCTCCTTTCTGCGCGATTTGTTTCTTTTCTCCTTTGTATTGTCGTAACTGCGCCATAGAAACTTTGATGTTTACATCCTATGAGCCTTTCAAGACTCTGTTTAATCTTGAGCGTGCCGGTGTGTGACTCTCTTACTATCATTCTGGAGGAAATACCATGAGTCGCGTGCCAGTCACAGCTAACCACAAACCCGAGCTGGGTGGAGAGGGGCATTTTTCATGTAAATCATGGAATATGGCTGTGGGCGAGCCATTGCAGGCTGAGTGAACGGCCACAAATAGACTCCCATTGCATGTAGTAACAGCTTTGAGCAACACAAAGGGAGACTGTAGAAACCGCTGCCTGTGGTATAGCTGTGGAAAAGGGATCTTATTGTTTCTGTGCGTTACAGAGTTAGTCATAAGATACAGTACTGTGCAAAAGTCTTGAGTCACTGCTCATTTCTTTATGTTTTGCTTTCCAGGAGCCAGGCTTTCATGTAATTTCTTTAAACTGGTCTTGAGCAACAGTTCCCTGGAAACTGGCTGCGTTTTGACTCATTTTTTGTACCCGACCATTTTCAGAGAACTGGTTTAATTAGGAATTATTCAAGAATAAAAAAATATCCATCTAACACAATGGAGGAACTGGTGTTGTGTCAGCTTGACAGGCCTATTTCCCAGTTTCCTAGCAAAACAAAGAACTGAAGGATGATTCAAGACCTTTGCACAGTACTACCAGACAGACCAGAACTGAATGGTTTTTGTAAAAGGCCTTTCCTCCCAGCACCTACAAGACTGACGATTTCGCTGAAAATGCGCCACACTTGAGATTTTAGCGAGCCGAATTTAACACGTGTTGGTCTTCACCAAAACACTTCCAGACTCTGTTCTGTCTGCCCCATTTCCCAAGATTTCATCCGTTGCTTGCTATAAGTAGAACTCTCCAGAACTGACATCTAGTGCTGCTCTAACAGACACCACAATACAGTCCGGGGTGGAAAATAATGTCATTTAGTTAACAAGGTCTCCTTGAACAAGAATATGTGACAGCAGCAAAGAGCGACGTGGAAGCTGAAGTCGTATGGGACTGATCGGCCCCAGAGATGCATAAAAACCCCAGTGATGGTCAGCAGCACGGTCAGAAACAGTAAAGATAAAAACAGTAAAGATAAAAAAGAAAGCAGCGCGCATGTGTGTCATTCGTGTCGGGTATCTTATCAGGTCTCATGGAAAGGTCAAGTCAGGACACAAATCATGCCCTCAAGCTGCTGCCTCCCCTCAACTTACCCAGCAGTTAAGCTACATCTGTTTCTCCTTTGCTCGCTGGGTCTCCCGGTCTTTCTCTCTCAGTCTCTCCTCTCGCTCCTGGAGCTGTGCTTCTTTAAAATACTGATGTTTATTGGCCCCAAAGCAGGCCTGCTTTGATACAGGGTGACGTAATGGAGTACAAGTAGTGATCTAATTGGTGGCATGCACAGGTTTTACAGTGGAGGAGGGAAAAAGTGGTACAGTGTCTGTGTCATGGCTTGAGGTCACAATAAATTAACACTTGAGCAAACTGCAGACTCATTTGGGATAACCAACAGGGTAACATGGTCCTACCAAGGAAACATTTGGAACAAACCAAACAGCCACAGAGGGCCAAAGTGAACCAAAAGATCTGGAATCTATTTAAGCCAACAATAAGGACCCATGGAGGGGGAAAACAGAAAAAAGGAGCCTATTTGGGACATTTAGAGGGGCACATGTGCCAAAAACAAATGACAACCACAAGAAAGCCAAAGAAAAACTTACCAAAGGACGTTTTAAGGGCTTGGGCCGAGTGATGGCAGTCCGACACTGAAGCTTCCAATCCCGGGCTTAAAATTAAAATTAAAATCGACGCTCACCTTGGGGCAAAAACAAAATCACGTGACGGCAGGTAATTCCCGAATGAATCACCTGACAGCTTCGCGGTCCAGTCAGCTGATCACTGACATCTAGTTACGAGCAAAAAGAGGAAGAAAAAGAAACTGAGTCAATCTAAAAGCATGTGAAAATAATCATGTATTTCAATAGAAATCTTTGAGTGAGCCCCCTGTCATAGTGACACACGCACACCGATGTACGCCATGTTTCCCCCGCACGCTCTCATCCATCTGTAACATTCGGTCATAATGTGGCGCCTCAAAGCAATGCGAGCGATTTCCTGCAAAAGTAAAGCAGCTCACTGAGGTGTGCGTGTACGTGTGCGTGCGCGCGCACGCGTGCAGCTAAGTAATCTTAAAGGGATGACGTGCGTGGACGCGCCGGCGCGTCCGTCGACTCTAGAGGGCCAAAGATAGATTTTTCTGATTGTTTCTTTTTACCTTGACCCTAACCACGTTATCTAGGGGTCATCTATCGTGCAAATTCGGTATGAAAATCATGTCGACAGGCTTAGTGGATTTAAAAAATAATTAAATATCAAATAAATTGTGGTTAAAAGATTAAAATGATACATTATTAGTGGTTTGCCTACTTTTACTGGCACGTGGGTGATGCCACAGCCCAGGTGACCTCTCGGGATTCCCAGTGGGCTATTCGAAGGGCCTTTGACCCAGTCAGTGGGTTTACCAAACAACCCCATACAAAGAAAGGGTATTTGGGATGACAAGTGTTCCTTGATTGTCAATTTTGGTGAAAATAAAATGTGTAACATTATAACTGCTCAGTCAGTTTTCAACATGTAGCAGGCAGCCTCAGCTGATGCTGGGGGCCCATGGGTCTGTCATCCACACTGGCACATCACTAGTTACATGCCCCTTTGCTCAGTGTGTTCTGGGCCCAAAGTCTCTCTGAGACTCATTTGTGTCACCCATAGGACACACTTCTAGTACACACACACACACATACATGCACACACACTTGCATGTTCAGGCTTGATAGCTGGAGAAGACAAGTGTGATAAATTAAAGATGATACAGCTAGTTGCAAAATAGTGTTTTGCGTTCCTGTTATAGCCGCTTTTGTCAGTCCATACACGCAACACACAAGTTGTATTCAGTCATTTCCACTCACTTTAAGACATTAATAGAATTATAAAATGTTACACTCAGAAATGGCAGAAAACACAAAGGTACCAGCAGGTGGCTTTGATGAGCGATTGCTTACTGGCCGCGGTATTCTAGTCCTGAGAGCTTTATGACTGCAAATCTTACAACTCTGCAACATAATAACAGCACAATTGTAACAGTGCAGCTTCTTGAAATAAATTCTTTAAGCCCTTCAAGCCTGACTGACTGGAAAGTGCAGGGGAATGCAAAATCATACACAGCAATAAGAATGAACTCAGTGACACTTCACTACCTCCTCACGCTACATCTGTGTCCTGACATCGCCCCAAACATCTAACCACATTTTGTCTTCTGGCACCCAGAGCAACATAAGGATCACATATGCCTTTGGCAGGAGTCCACACCCACATTCTTCAGCTATGTGCTCACAAGCATTCTCTTTCTCTCATCTCCCTCCCACTTTGCTCTAACACCAGAAACTTGGCCTACAATTCAGACTGGTACGTACATACATACATGCATACACACACACACACACACACACACACACACACACACACACACACACACACACACACGAGTTGCTAGTTAAAGGTTATCTTTTACTTATGAGACA
>VUQK01029634.1:4973-17639 GCA_015106715.1 Bujurquina vittata | reverse complement strand
ACCCCCGGCGAGCCTTTCTTCCTCTTATCCTCCCCCCCCCCCCATAATAAAGCTCCCTTTTTGTTTTCCCAGCTTTGCTCTCAGTGATGCCGCCAAATAGTAAAAGCAGCTACACAAACTGTTTGTGTGGCAGCAAAACAGCGTCCCATCAAGTCCAAAGAGCTGCACTATCATCATCATCACCCTCATCATCATCATCATCACCATCACCATCACCATCATCATCATCATCATCATCATGCTGCTATCACTATCACTCAGCTCTCTGCAACATGATGCCTACTTAGGATGCACTTGTGGGGGTTTGGATGTTTCTCTGTCTGGCACCCATTTCCCCTCCTGTGTGAAGGCACTGACACCTGGGAAGATTGAACATCCCGTCGCACAGAAGCCCCTTTTGTCAGGCTGAATATGCTTCGCTATTTGCCGGCACCATTAGAGAGCAGCTTCTTTTTTTTTTTCTTTTTTAGCATTGTTATTCTCAGAGTATTCATATCATTCTCCCTTTTTCTCTCTCTGTCAGCTGTAGTGAGGTGGGGAGGTGGCGGTGGAGGTGGGGGGGGTGGGGGCAGTAGAGGGGCGACGCATTAGCTGCATTTTAGATGCGTCCGGGCTGACAGCAGATATTAGCGGCAGGGGAATTTCTCCTGTGTGGCTTTTGTCAGAGAACTGTCAGTCTATCAGTTTGGCTAAGTTCTGCAGGCTGTTAACTGGGTTTGCTGAAATTGGCTTGTGAGTATTAGGACAATAGCAACAGCAGCGGGGATGGGAGGGGGCGACTGTCAGGGTGAGTTAAGTGGCTATGTTTTGGAGCAGATATATATGTATGAGTGCTTACAGTGACAGAAAAAGAAGGTTCTGTCTGATCTGAAGTGAAAGTCACGATTCTTCGGTCGGGAGCTAATGAGCCAAAGATCTGCTGAAGACACAATCAGAAGAAGCAGGAAAGGATCATGCCCACACCAAGCTGTAAAACACAGTTTCTGTTTTCTCACTGTTTGTTCTTTTTTGCCCAGACTAAAACAATGGTTTTCAGATTGTGTACCAGCTCGGTTTAACATGTATAAAGCTTAATAATACCCTGTCATATCACTGACAAAACATATTTTGTGTCACTTCTTGTTTCCTAAAATAAATCTTGAAGAGAGCACACAAATAAGCACAAGAAGAAGAATACAAAGAACAAAGGACACGAAGAGCATTAAAAAGAGCAGAAAGAAGGAGAAGAAGAAGAAAAAATATCCAAAAGACGAATAACAAAAATATCACTAACAACAAAGCTTTGCTGAGACTTTCCAGTTCAACGCTGACATTAACAAAGAAAACAAAGGAAACCCCACCAATCTGAAAGTGCTGAAAGTGTTGAAAAGTAGAGATTTATGGCACAATTTCACCTATTTCCACAGTGCAGAGAGCAGAAAGTCACAGAAGATTATAACTCTCACACGCTTGTGCTGGAGTTTTAACAATTTAATTATTTGTCTGACATATTTCTCTTTAACGCCTTCTTCACGGTCATTTTGATGAAATATAAAGTTTCCCACAAAAGCATGACAAATACACACAAAATTACACCAGATTTACAGGTGAAAGTTACTGTACAGGTGCAGTCAGAGTGTGTAAAACAGGCTTTTCAATTAGACATCATTAATTAATAATGCAATATTATTTGAGATATTGCTTGAGCAATTTAACTACTAAGTGACTTGTGGCATTCCAACAAGCGGTCAGTGTATGTGGCTAGAACTGCCAACGCTGAGGTTTCCTCCCTAAGTTTCATGGGAAATCTGAATAGTAAAAAGTTAATCTGTAGAAACTCTCAAATAAACGAAGAGGTCACGCAGCAGCAGCTTTGAATTACTGTGATGAAGGCAAAAATGAAACTCACAAACAAACATAACCGCAACACATGACATGGTTTTTCACATCACCATGGGAATAGCCACATTGAATTCATTTGTAGAAACTCTAATTTAAATTTGTGCCAGTATTTGATCCGTTACGCGTTTTTTCCACCGTGAACGCACTCGGTGCTCGGCCGAAAAACGGGTTTAACTCGGGCCCCGCAAGCTAGCTGGTCCCGAACCGTGTGGAGGGGCGTGACTCCACCATCTCCACGTAAAGTTTTCTACCGCTATTTAACTGCATGGTGTGTATTACATGAGAAAAGCAAAGCGGCGGTGGAAAAGCCCTACAACAGAGGCACAATCTGAACAGGCTGCAACAAAGCCTCTAACCTCCCTCTCCAGAGCAGGTCACCAAAAATTCCGTCTCAGGAAGATGATTGTTCTGCTTACGCCATGGCAGGTGAAGCTAGCACTGTGCACCTACTGCAGGACTGGTGAGCAGGCAGAGGACTTGATCTGAACAGGATGCTGGATGAGGCTGTCTCTCTCCCAGGTCACTGCTTGCACTGAGCAAGTGGATGAGAGAATGTTGTCGGGTTCAGGGTCATCCTTTTCTGTGAAGAACTGATGGGATGAGATGTCTGGCTTAACATTCCTGGCACCTGGGTGATAAGATCTGAAGAGCAAAGACCAGCGTGCTTGGCGAGAGTTCAATCTTTTGGTGTCCTGTAAATAGGTTAGGTTCTTGTGATCTGCCCAAATTATAAAAGCCAGTTTGGACCCCACAAGTGCTAGCTTAATTGCTAGAAGCTCACTGTCCTCGACAGTTTAATTTTGCTCCGCGGGAGAGAGACCTCTGGAAAAGAAGGTGCAGGGTTGGCGCTTTGCATCTCGGCCCAGACCACTGGTGCTACATTGCTCCCATACTGGATTCCCAGAGCCCCCACCTCCATGATGAATTGCAGTTTGTTCAGGTTGCACCAGGACAGGGGCTGATGTGAGCCTCTCTTTTAATAGTGTGAATGCGGCTTCTGCTTCAGGAGACCAAACAAACAATACTGATGATAGTGGAGGTTAAGCTTAATAAGGGGGAGACACTACCTGACTGTAGCTGCAAATAATCTGTCTGTGGAAACTGGCAAAGCCAAGGAAGCATTGAATTTGTTTCCTGGTTGCTAGTTTTCCATTCCACCACTGCTCTGATCTTCTCCAGGCCTGTCTTCACCTGCCCTTCTTTGAAAACATAACCCAGCAGAGTTACCGAAGATGCATGGAACTGGCACTCTCAGGTTTGACATAGCAACAGGTTTCTAACAGGCGCTGTAATTCACTTTGCTGTGTCTCCAAAGTTCTAGAAAAGATAAAAATATCATCTAAGTGAACAAATACAAAATGTTTAGAAAGTCTCAACACATTGTTCAACAGCACTTGAAACACAGCAGGGATGTTAGTTAGGCTGAAAGGCACCACCAAATACTCAAAGTGACCGAGGGAAGTATTGGATGGAGTGTTTTCCACTCATCCCAGTCCCTAATTCTGACCAAGTGGTAGGTGTCGCAAGGGTCCAGTTTGATGAAAACTGTGGCACCCTGGAGGGGTTTGAAAGTGGAGATTATCAAAGGCAGAGGGTACTTATCTTACAGTGATCTGATTTAAACCACGGTAATCTATACAGAGAGCAGAGACAAAGGCTGGATGATTCCTGCCTTTGTTCCTCAATATATCTTTCCATAGCCTCCCTCTCTGGATGAGACATTATGTAGTCGGCTGGAGGGCAGAAGGGCCCCGCGGAAGAGCTCAACTTTCTGCCCTTCTCCATTTGTGAGTGTGACAAAAAAAAACAATGGATAGCTGTACATTTTACACTGTGGCGCTTGGTAAGTTTAATCAAAAGAAAGTATTCAGGTTGTCATGAGTAATATTCTGCTCAACTGTCAGAGATCAGAAAACACAGCAGTGCTCTACAACAACACAATAGACAGATGTGCCACAAATGTGCCACACCTCTTTTAACTGACATCACCTTAAAATGAGGCTCGAAACTAAAGATGTCTCATTGCTACACTGATGCTGCGTGGACTCCTCGCTCTCTCCTCATGTCTCTTCCTCACGTCCTCTGGTGGGAGGGACCAACACTGGTTGGAGAGGAGGTGAGGAAAGGAAATGGGGACATAAAAACTGACAAATAAGACAAGAGGTGTGTTGTTCCAACTCCCATTCCCCAGCCCAATACAACATAAACAGAAACAGCGCACGCAGGGAAACTATGACAGTTCTGACACTGAGCAAACTCTCACCTGCTGCGCGGTCCTTCATCAAGTACATCCACTGCTCTGAATGTGTGGACAGCAGCATGAAAGAAAAATTGGACAGTTAATCAATTTTACTTAACCATCCAGCAACTTACAGCATGGAAATTTGATATAAATAGAATCAGAAAGTGTAAATCACAGTGCACTTTCAACCTGTGAATTAAAAGAAAGGAAGAGTACAATTTATTACAGTAACACCTTAAAAAATATGCAACTATGGAAAAAATGTGCAAAGATTTCCCCTCGGTGGGACAATGAAGGCTGTTTCTTCTTCTTCTTAAACCATGTTTGTGTGGTTTGGCATACAGTCTTACTTTCTTTTAAATGGTACAATCACAAAGATTTAACAAGCCCGTTTAGCATCTAGAAAAAGCTACTTAGCAACATTAGGCTCAACATTCTGAGATGATTCATGTGTGGTATATAAATAAAATTAAACTATCCATCCATCCTCTTATCCTGTTCAGGGTTGCGGGGGGGAACTGAAGCCTATCCCGGCTCTCATAGGGAGAGAGACAGGGTACACAATGGTCAGGTTGCCAGCCCGCCGCAGGGCTAACACACAGAGACAGACAACCATTCTCGCCTATTAGGAAATTAGAATAGCCATTTAACCTAACTCCAGTAACTGCACTTCTCTGGACTGTGGGAGGAAACCGGAGTACCCGGAGTAAACCCACGCAGGGGAGAACATGCAAACTCCACACAGTGCCAACCACCACAACAAACTGACAGGACACTGCTGGCCTGTGGCCCAAAGGAAGATTCAGGTGTGTGTTTACACAATGCCAAGGAGGAAAGACATTAGCAATGACCTTAGAGAAGCAATTGGTGTTGCCCATCAATCCTTTCTCTAAAAAAGCCAAGGCAGCGCATTTTAAGTTTGCAAAGTTACACCTCAACAAACCGTAAGACTACTGGAGCTACGTCCTTAGGACAAATGAGACCGAAGTGGAGATATGTGACCGTGAGGGTCGCATATCTGTGACCCTCATATGACGTGTGACAGATGTGGCGGAGTGAACACGGCATCCGCTGTTCGTCCTCACCACATATCATATCAGCAGATGGTCGTGGAAAGGCTATAAAAAGGTATTTTCATAATTTTTCTGAAGCCTGCATTATCATCCTCCTTCAGTCTGACCGCGGAAGACTGTGACAAGGTGGACGTCTGTGAGGACAATTTCTGTGCTCTCTCTGCGTGCGGCTGCTGACTAGACATTTAATGATGTCTTCTAATTGAATGCTTTGCTTCTTCCGTGGTTTAACAGCACTTGAGATTAAGTTTCACCTGCCGTTCATGTCCATGAATCATAGTTATGAACAGCATATTTGCAAGGAATATCTGCAAAAAAAAAGTCTTAAAGTTTAAAGCTTGGTTAAAATTTGTCCTCTATTTGTATAGCAACTCTTTTTTGTTCCTTCATATAAAGACTGTTCGCATATTTGTTGTATCATAATTTCTTGGCACTGTTCTGAAAGACCTGAAAGATGACAGTTTTCCA
The DNA here is from genome assembly GCA_015106715.1 of Bujurquina vittata. Taxonomy (NCBI): domain Eukaryota; kingdom Metazoa; phylum Chordata; class Actinopteri; order Cichliformes; family Cichlidae; genus Bujurquina; species Bujurquina vittata. Next base: position 11,975 of record VUQK01029634.1, on the reverse strand, counting down.
TTGTGATGGTGACATATACAGTCTAGAAATGTGGAGTTTGGTGGATCCAAACTGAAATGAGTCACAGTTCCAGAGAGAGAAAAACTTAAGAGGGAGGTCAGGCCAACACTGATGTATGATCCTCTAATGAGCTGACCAATTGGCTGCTGATGGAGATGAGGAATATGGTTAACACACACATACACACTGTCCCTGGTGTGCGATCCATTGTGTGTGTGCTGAGTACGCGTCAGGGAAGGTTTGCTCCTAAACACTGTGGCCGATAGATCAGATGGAACTGAAGTTTGACTCTAAACACTCGGAGCTTGCAGGGATCAGCTGGAGGTCGATCACTCTGTGCTCCAAACTTTACACTACCAACGATTAGAACCACAGAAGAAGAAGAGTGATTACCAACAGAAAGACAACTATGTCTCATTTAGTTCTGGTGATTAAAGTTCTTCAGTAAATATTAAGACCAATCTATCAGACAAGGGGGTTCACGTTCTCTCTTACAACTACAACACACATGTCCTGGGAAAATGTGAGCGCTAAGTGTGACTATACCTACCTACCAACACAGAAAATGACTGCTCTATACTGAACCTTGAAGTTACACAGGTTCATTACATGCAGGCAAATTGGTCCTGTGTGGGTCTATATCTGAAGGTGCCCTTTTGCTATATCTGCCATTAAGAATTTAGCAGCAGATCATTGAAGTCATGGAAGCTGCTGCTTGTTCCAGCACGTGCACATACACCCTGTGTGTTTTTCATGGTTTGTCCCTCCAAAGTCCATTCTTGGTAGATGAAGGCCTTGAGGTTTCACACATGCTCCAACCCACATTTGGTTCACGGCAGAGTGGTTCAGTTCTTAGACAGCATTCCTCCCCATCTAGCACTACATAAACTGACTGTACTGGTACTCAAACATAGCCCTAACATTTTTGAATATAGACCTTTTAGTGGTGTTAGAAGGAGCAGCCAATATTGTTTAACTATCTCCCCAAACCAAAATTTCCGACCCAATTGAAGGAGAGCCATCACGGTTATTTGTAGCTCCATATTTTTAAACTTTACATGAATAGCTTTGCATAATTTACAGTTCAAATTCACCCTTAGTTATTTTGCAGTGTGCCTTTATGTAGTTCCTGCCTAAAAAAAGCTGTTTTAGGTTTCCTGTAGGCCTCTTACAAAATGATGGGCAATTTAGATTGGCCAATTAACCTAACCCCAGTAAATGCATGTCTTTGGACTGTTGGAGGAAACTGGACCCACACACATGGGCTGAACATGCAAACTCCACACAGTGAGAGAGAGAGAGAGGGCCAAGGTGGAATTGAACCCAAGCCTTCCAGATGGTGTGCTAAATTTGAGGAAGCAGTGCTAACTACCGCACCATCCATGTTTAATAATGTTTAATAATATCCACCAATATAACATTTTACAGTATACGTCAGAAAGTAATAAAAAGCACAAGATCCCCTTTTAATGGGAACCTGGCAACACCATCTGCTTTGTCGATGAGAAAATGCTGATGTTTTATATAAGATTTGTTTAGCTTTATTGAAGTGAGCAACACTAGGAGGCGCTACCCTCAGCCAAAAATATTGCCGTCATTAAAAATGTCCTCTTTTGTTCTGGTTCCTTTTTTAAAATTTAGACGGCAAATATGTTGTCAAATTTACAAATAAATTTATGCTTCACTTTTAGCGTACAGTATGAGGAACTTGGTACTGAGAAAAGCCTCATGTCTCCAACCAAGCAATAAATTAAAGGGAAATTAAATCAGGAAGTGTCATCGTGGTCCCGAGACAACTGTTAATCACATTTTTCCTCTTCTCACAATTAAATTATAAGGATAAAGATCTCATAATCACGGGTAACGGCGTTAACAGTGTTAACAGTGCTGTGACATGATTAGCACTTGTTATAGTGGAAGAGTGTTGGCCCAAAGTCACCCCGCATCAAGAACCAGAACCAGAACGATCCCCGCGAAGGACGCACAGAACTCTGAGACAGGATGTTGCTGATGTGCTAAATTAAAATCTTTGTGTTTTCTCGTATCTTCAACAAACTCCAGAGCGAAGTGCGCCAGCAGGGACTGACGGAGTGTAAATCTGAACTTACACACAGACAGAAGTCACATGAATACATTTGCACTGCCAAAACACACTATATCATCCAGCCTCAGAGGAAGTGTGTGATGGGATTTGAAGGTTTCCCGATGATATTTACCCACATTTTCATACTGAAACACACATACGCACAACAGGTCTATGCTGTTGTGTGTCAGTGTATATATTAATGTGTGAATGTGTAAAACTATGCATATATACATGTATATGTTATATCCAAATATGCCTGCTTAAATTAGCACAAGAGGGGCAAGATGCTGTGGGTGTGTGCATGTGTAAAAATTTGTTTTACGCATGAGCACAAGCACACTGGATTGATCTATGAGGAGGAAGTACTCAGGTCCTTTACTTAAAGGATAATTCTGCATTTTCACCACAGTGTAGTTCCCCTTAATTGAGATTCCACATGTCATGCAAACTTTGCACATTTAATTTATACGGGTGTTTGTGTATGACTAAGAAACATTCAGCAGTCACATGACCATTGCTATGGTAGAAAAAGTGCTGCATAACTGAAGGTTTTTTATGGCCACAATCTCTTTTTGTAATTCACAAAGTATACTAAAGACCTTCTACACACTCATTTCAGTGGCCTCCCTATTCCACCGGGTCTAAATCCACAACATCTTTGGGATGTGGAACAATCACTGACAGTCTATCAAATCGGTATCTAGCCGCCTGTCACCCACTGGTTACAGCACAAACACAGCGGGTAGGCCAGGTTCTGTGACCTGAATTAGTTTAGGTCTGCATAGCAGAGAGCCATTGGCTACAGATCCCTCTGCTGGCACTGCGGTCAATCAGAGCAGTCACGCACCTAACTTGAAGCCCTGCCAGTATCCAAATGGCGAATGGATTCATCACCAGTAAATCTGTGGCAAAAAGCAGAAGAGGACAAACAGTTATTCAGGCTGTAAACACGCTTTTTAATGATGTAATGTTGAGTATTTTAATACAGAATATAAAATCAATGCACATTGACTTGCTTTTGGGGCCAGTCTGAAGTTGCCATTAGAGGAACTGCCATTTGTGGCACTTCCACTTTGGTTTAATTTTCCACATTGCAGCTTGGGTAGAATGGGAGATAGGCGGTGTGAATGTGCAGAGCAGTTGTTTTTGTGATGGACTGTAAAGCACCTGGAAGGGTAGCAACTGCAAGAAACAGCTCTTTCTAATGAAAAACTGTAGAGTTTAGAGTAACATAAACATAAATCTGTTACAGAAATAATAATGAAAATTTAAAATGAGCACATATCCAGCTGTACACGCCTGCTGAAGCATAAACATTGATCGTAGTAGACAATCTATCTGCTGCAACTTTCATGCCTCTGCTAGTTGATTTTCACAGAAGTGACAAGAACTGCTGGGAATGAAGGCAATCAGTCTAGAAAGTAATGACGGATTTGGAAAACTGGCACCAGTAACATGCAAACTTGAAGAAAAAAGAGAAATATAAAAAATACAATGTGAATAATTCTGTAAATATGTTGCTTTCGGAATCCGAGTTTTCATGAAAACCTTCAGCAACCTGAGCCACGATAAAAAAACCCCAACAACAACAGAAAATCCAAACAAACAAAAAACAAAACAAATGCATGGCCATCAAGTATTGACAACCAACACCGTGAAGGTTAGATGAGCATGTCATGTGGCGTGGATGTGCGGCATTGTGTGGCTGATCTGTCACGTCAAGATGGCCTCATTATCCCACTGAAAAGACGCTGATAGAGAAAAAAAAGATGCAAAAGAGAGAGTTAATTTGCACTCTTAATTTGTCCTCTTCTTCTTTTCTTTCTCCCCTTCTCTTTCTCTCCTTTTTGGCTGAGAAAGTGAGCAAGGGGTCCGGGACCACTCAATAAGTGGCTGTGATTGTGTCCATGGCCTCTCTCTTTCAGCCATTTCCACGAGCATTAATTGGTGCTGCTGCTGAATCAAGCTTATTCTCCCTTTAAGAGTGTGTCTAAGAGGTAATTGCTGTGAGCTTTAGTGGACCAAAGTGTTGGTTTAAGGGCCCCTGACCTTTGACCTCTTGGCTAAAACTCCACCCCTCCCCCCACGTCTCCCTATGAATATTTTTCTTGCAGCCTATTCAGCCTTCTCAGTGAGTATGTGTTTTTTTGTGTGCTCTGTGCAAAAAAAAAAACATGAAGAGGAACCTTGATAAAGGAGCAAAGAAGTGATTTTTTTCTCTTTTTTTTCAGAGGATGACTCCACGGGTACGTGAAGGCCAAAACTAACAGAAAGAAATGTAATTTAAATTCCTATACATGAATCTACACATGAGCAAAAGTAACGCATAAAGCACACTGTTTAACGCTAACATATAAACAGATGTTTAAAATGTAAATAAATATGCTAAATCCGCACAAATATAAAAACATGCGCACTTATAGAAGTGCACAGCTCAACACAAACACACAGAGGCGGATTTTCTCCTGCCCGAGTTTCTACTTTCAACAGAAGCACCTGAGTGTGTGGTAATCTGTAGCCATGCATCTCCCTGTTTTACTTTTGTCTTCACTTCCTGGGCTAAAAAAACTTCTAACAAAGTAAATAAAGACTTAGGTTAAGGTTAGGAACCAGTTAAGCTAAAGTTAGCATCCATTAGTCATCAACAAACTGTTTCATGTAAGGCATGAAAGACCAGATTCAGATTTAATGACCCTGGTTTTGTCCAGGGCTCTCTGGAGCCTTTTTGGGATAGCTATTAGCTGAAAGTGATGATTCAGGGTTCTTTGTTCTGTAAGTCCAAGTTAGGTCTCAAGTTATTAAGTGATCAGTTCAGGACTTAAAGGCAAGACACCCATTTTTCATTCGTCATTTGTGACATATCAAAGATAAATCACTTATTGCTAAATTCTTGTGCAGTAATGTTGTCAAGAATGAAGTTTGGTTTGTTTTATACCAGCATAATTTCACTTTTAACAGCTCCATTTGGACACTGTGCGAAAAAGAGAGTCTGGATGTGTCTAAGAGACTAAAATCTAACTGACTTGGTTTAGATGATAACACCTGACTTTCTCCGTCCCCTCCAGGGTTAACTGCTAACATTCAGAGTCCCGTCTGAAGCTTTAATCGTGTGTTTTTGTTCGTCTCCTGTTTAGGTGATAAGCGGCAGCTGCTCTTCAAGGTACAGAGAATTTAGCGACACTAATCCCGAGCACCTGGCTGATCTGACACCAACATGACCTGAGACACACAAACACCTGAAGGTTCATTCTGGGGTAGCATGGTGAGCTGAGAGAGTCACAGTTACAGTAAAAAAAAAATACAAAATTTGGAAGAATGGCAAATGGACTGGTTCTTATATAGCGCTTTTCTACTCTATCTGAGCACTGTGCTTATACTACACATTTACATTCACCCAATCACACCCATTCATACAAGCACTTCAATGAATAAAAAAAAAAAAATCTGCATTACAGAAAAAAATCAATACTTATTTCTTTGTATATTTGTGTCAGACGTCGTGTTGAAATAATAATCTAAGATTACAAAACATATATCTGCTGTCTTTACCAGAACACAGGAGTAGAAAAAAGAAAAAAGAACCGTGACTCGGTGAGCAGTAGGAGAAGTCTGACAGTGGTCTGCAGCTAAAACCAATCGATCAGCCCCAACGCAGCCGCCTCATCTCATCTTACCTGACAGGAAGAGAGATGGATGGACCAAACTTTCCCACCAAACTGCTGTTTACAGAGTGTGGAGGTGCCAGAGGAGGGCTGGTGGGAAAGGTGGAGGGAGAATAAATAAGGTTAGAAAGGCCTGTCAGCTGCAGGTTGCTGGTCTTTATATTTGTTATTAATGTTATTAGCAACTACCGGAACACATCAGTCTGTTTTCAGCTTTGTTGTAAAGAATATTTTTTAAGTAAAATAAGACTAAAATGACAGTAAATGGAAAAAGTGGTATTAAGCAACACTTTCACACACTTGCACTTCACAGTTGAAGCAGGGATAACTGTACGGTTAGATTTAGTGGAACAAGTGCTGTGTAACTCATGTGCCAAAAATCCCTAAAATTCCAGAATGTAGGAAGGAATAAAACTTGATGATTCATGGCAGCTGGAAGCCAAACATAGGATTCCAAAATTAGGAAATAAGCCAACAATTGTGGAACATGAATAAAATCACGTTCATGCTTGCCTGCACTTTTGGACTGCCACCATGGACCCAAAACTCAGAGTGTGTGATCACATACTGACATGCAGGCCAGAAAGGTCAGTCGGAGAGTATGATGGTCAGCTCTCTAATATTGGGAAAAAAATATCCAGGTTTCTCAAAACCAGGAGATCTGCATACATAACACATGCCAGATATTCCAAACGCATATCAGGGTCATCAGCAAACAAGTAAATACACTCATGGAAGACCATGGTTATTTTTGTTTACAGTACTAAGATAATATATTCATAATAGTGCACTGATTTTTAATTTAACCCCTTGTGTGTTGTGTATGAGTATACACACACACACACACACGCACACACACACACTAACATTATATATATAAACATATATAAATCATCTGCGTAACTGACTGTCATAATCTACTTAATTTACACAATGAAATATTTTTGACCAGCTTAGCTTTGCTAACCCTTGTCCCGTTTTTCACTGGATGTTGTGTGTCACTAGTAATGCACATACCTACGGACACACACTCAGGACAGTGATGAGTGTGTTTAGCTTGGAGGGAGGTTGGGGGAGGATCTGCAGGTTGAGGTAGGGGTGGGGAGGGGAGTAACTTTAGCTGTTAATGATGGAGAAGTCTATGGGGTAGGAGCATGTATGTGTGTGTGTGGGGGGGGGGGACAAAGGCCTTTGGGGGGGAGAAAGCAAACAAGGGGGGGGGGGCGGGGGCGGAGGAGGGAGAGGGGGCGAGGG
>VUQK01029631.1:0-13837 GCA_015106715.1 Bujurquina vittata | reverse complement strand
AAAATCACATAAAAAAATTAAAAAAAAAAAAAAAAAAAAAAAAAAAAAAAAAAAAAGAATAAATAAAAAAAAAATACAAATCAGAGCAGCTGGAGGTGTAGGAATAGTCAATTTGCTTTTAAATAAAAAAAATAAAAAATGCAGGAAAAATCTAATCTTTGTGAATAACGGGGCAGCGGAAAGTAGCTTCTTCTTCTTCTTCTTGGCCATACAGAAAATTGAGTGAGATAAGGAAGGCAGGTCTTTTCTTTATTTGCTCTTTGAACAGAGATGATGACCCAAAAGCACTGGGTTATTTACCCATAAATACCTGAGTTTACACAAGAAGTGTTATAACTTATAAGGGGACTCCTGATTTAAGCAGCCAAGTTAGTTCACTTATCCCCAGGAAATAGCTGCTGTGTGGAAACCATATCAAAAGTTTAAGAAAGGATAGTGTGAAGTTTGGTGGATGGTGAAATTTGCCATACTAAAGCCATTTTCACACATGAAATCTGAAAAAAATGAGGTTGAGACATTGCCTGAAGTTTTCTTTCCGCACATGTGCAGTGTCGTGAAAAAGGATTTGCTTTCTTCCTTATTTCCTAGTTTGTTCGGGGTTTTTTGTATATTTAGAACGCTTGCATGTTTCAGATCATCAAATTATTTTTAATATTAGTCAAAGATAACTCGAGTAAATATAAAATGCTAATTTTTAATGAGATTAACTGTGGCAAAATAGTTATCCAAGCCTACTTGGCCATGTGTGAAAATGTAATTGTCTGGTTGTGCGACCTTTGGCAGCAAGAAGATCATTCCAGTGTTTGTGATAACCGGCAATGACCGGTTTTTTATTCGGCCACATTGGAGGGTTTTCGAGCATGTTTAAGGTCAGGCCAAAGCATCCTAATTTGATTTAAGTCCAGACTTTGACTGAACACTTCCGGGATCATTGTCCTGCTGCTGTATAACTCAAGTGCTCTTGAGCTTCAGGCCATGAACTGATGGCTGGACATTATCCTTCAGGATTATCTGGTAGAGAGCAGAATTCATGGCTCCATTAATCATGGCAAGTCATCCAGGTCCTGAAGCAGCACAATATCAATAATAGGTCAATTATGTTTTTCCCCATTTATGGAAAATTGGATTAATGCTAAAAAATAAATAAATAAAAACATACATTTTGAGATACATTTAAAAATACATTTAAATCAAAACAGCTTTTATTGGCATTTTGTGGTACATGGACATAAAATGCTGTGTTGTTACTCATGAGGACTGCTCAGGGTCCATGCTCCTCTTCAATGACAAGGTTCTTTCAGATTTTTTGCTCAAATCAACCTGTTGGGCATTTAGTAAACTCTTTTTCATAAAGTCTTTTTTGAATGGATTGACATAATCATTTTCTGGTTGGCATGCTCTGTTTTGCCTCTTTGGAGGCTTAAAGGACAGGATTCAGTGTGTTGTCTAACATGGGAGATTGAATTGAGAGTGCAGAATTTCCATGTGTCCCCATATCTGGAGGAAAGATTAGCCACAGAAGGGGTTATAAATAAGAGCGTACTGCTTTGTACAGTACCTGAGCACTCTGCTGCTGGCCTGCACTCAGAATGTACTCAATGATCCAGGCCAAGTGTACTTCAGTCTGTCTCAGCATCTCAAACCTTCACTCCTCTCTCTTTCACTCTTCCTCAAGCTCACACTTTCAAAACCGCATTCATGGAGAACAATGAGGGCCATGATCTTCCTCTCACATGCCTTATATCTACATAACATGGATTTTCATGGTGGCAGCTGTCATTGGGGAAGCATCAGAGTCCTGTGGTTGGGTGTACCAATACATGTGTACCATGCTTGAGTCAAGCTCAACTGCAACTGGGTCCACCTCTTCAAGGTGGCTTGATGCCATGCTTAATGGTGCTCACGTACCATACATTCCAGATATGCCATGCATAACATAATAACATAAAATAAAACCCATAAAGTATTTTACTTGGTGCTGCCTTTGTTAACCGTATGCACACTGTGCTGAAACTTATTTCAGTAACAATATAGGAAGTGGGATTTTGACAGTAACTTGCTGTTAGTCCTGCTACCATCATTTTACTGATAAACTACATTATTGCCAGTAAAAGCAATTCTATAAAAGTGGACTTAATTAAGTAAAATTGTGGTTGTTAAGCTCAGTCAAACTCCATTTACAGCCCAGGAGAGCTACACATTGAGGTGATATTTCTTCCTTGGTTCTTTACTACAAGCCACTGTTTTGGCAGTGTCCAATTATTCTCACAATTTTAAAATGAAATTTAAATATCAATTACTTCTTCCCTTGCAGCATGCCATCACTTTTTCTGTCAGCCGTCCTCTGTGAATGAACTATGCTTAGCCTCGAGCCTTTTTTTCCGACTCCACAGTCAAGTATTGAATCTAAAGTCAAACTGCACTACCCTTTCTTTCACAGCTGACTGCCATCCTGGAAGACAGGTGAAAACTGACAGCCCCTCCAAGTGCCTCGCTTGAAAGATTGGGATTTTTGAACTATAAAAAAATGTGACTCACTCAAGGCCACATTGCAAACGCTATTTCCCTTTTCTTCTGGACATGTCAAGGCCTTAACTGCTAATAATTTAAACTGCACATCACAGAATCTCCTCTTATCTATCGTTGCTTTCTGTGTGTGTGTGTGCATTTGTGTGTGTGTGTGTGCATGTGTGTGTGTGCATTTGCGTGTGTCTGTGTGTGTTTCTGCCCCCTCTAGTTGCTTGGACACCAGAACACAAAGGCTGGCCAGTGTTTCACACAGAGAGCTAACCCACTAGTTTACCAGTGTGCGTGTGTGTGTGTGTGTAGTCTGTATTTTTTTCGTTTTGCCGTGCATCTGAACATTTGTGTTGTGCATACATGTTTTGTTAAAATTCTGTTTTACAGTCTGCTTTTATACATCTTGTTGTGTGAATTTCTTAAACTTTGGTCATGTGTCAGTGCGGGAGAAAGCACCAGCTTTGTGAGGAGACAATTAGCAACATTTAAACCAGCATATGAACCGTGGGTGTGGGACAGAGAGGCAGTGAGTACCGGGGCCAGACTGGTCTTGGTAGGAGGTGTGTGGAGGGTTGTGACTTGGGTTTAATTTGGAACATTATTTAGATCTGATAATGTATTAGTCAAAACTTGCCTCAGGTCAACTCTGCTTTTCCACTGTGATGTGACTCGCAATTAAATAAATATGACTGCAATCATGCAGCAGGTGGATGTCATGTGTTTACGCCCACTTACAGCCTCTAAATATCTTACCACTGTGGCTGGAAGCCAATCCTGATGCATCTTGAAGCTAAAATATTTTAAGGTTTTCTTTAAAATGAATGTATTCACATATACCGTTCATAACAGGAATAGCCCGAGGGAGAAAAAAAGCCCCAAGGACATCTTTTTCATGGCTGGGTCAGATTTATGCTGCAGCTGAGAATTTGAAGATATTTTACTACTTTGGGTTTTTGTTCTCAATTACTGTTTCTGTCAGACATAAAGGGAAATAAATAGCATAGCCTGTCTTCATTTTTCAAACCACTGCTTCCTCCTTGAAGTTAAATTTAGTAAAATATGAGAATAATGCCATAGCCCCTGCCACATTCAGTGGTTCATATTCATTCTGTCTTTGTATATTCAAGCCTGAATATTATTTTTAAAAGTATCACAGGATGATGACATATCCGGATGCAAATATTTCCAGAACATGACAACAACCATGCCAAATTTAGGATTACAGTCCCAGTAAGAAATGGCCTCTGTAAAATGGCAGATTATTTTTTATCAAATCATATACTTGTATTATGATGCTGCCAATTTTCAAGGCTCACGTTTCATGTTGTTCATTTCAACCCATCAATTCACAAAACCAGTCACCCGAAGGTTCTTGTACTGTAAGGTAAAAAAAAAACTGCAATATTAATGCCAATAATTAGAAGATGCCTCATGGGCAAATAGTTGGTGACTGTGGGAAGGAAGATGCTGCTGAGGGACCCAGAACAAAACACAAAGTTTGTACAAAACAGAGTTATTACATTTTTTTTAAATGTTTTAAATGCTGGGAAAGGCTAAAAATTAAAAAGATAAACAATAAAATATTGTATTAAGCCACTCCTCATTTCTTTACATTTTGCTTTCCTACAATTTCCGAAGGTTGTTCAAAGTTTTTTGGACATTGTCTGCTTTTTCACTCCTTTTCAGTTGGCACACAGGAGATCAGTTATATGGACACCAGGTGGAATTTCACCCAGAGCCAGACTGCTTTGGGTAATCCTTGGACAATAGTTTAAGCTTTTGTCTGAGATGCTTTCACGGAGGATTGTGCTGTTAGCCCTCTGGTTAAACTGGCAGGGTGAGTGTGAGTCTGCTTGGGTATAGTGTTTTAGTCAACCTGCCTGCTGTGTTTGAACCATCCAAATGTTTTGCTCATCAGATGGGTTTGTGCTGATTTATTCTGTTGTAGTAACTTTATCAGCACATTAGTCACAAAAGCTAATGCTCTTTTTATCTATATTATTTAATTTTTTCCTTCCCTCATCTATTTGTTACTTCCCCCCTTTTTCCATCCTCCAGTCTCTCACCTAAAATTACCCATCACACCTTTTCACCTCCCTCGTTTCTTCCACTTTCCCTCCTTGTGATCAAGCCTTTAGATCTCATTAGCACCCCGACTCGGATGTGTCATAGTTTCACCCCTTGCCTCGGTGGAGGAGGTGACGTAAAATATGAAACTAAAAGTACAAGTACAGTGAAGTCTGTGCTGAAAAAATGAAAGTCTTAAATGGACACATCCTAACAGCATTTTTTTTTTATCTGAAACGGGAAACAGTGGAAAATTACTCTTCATTCTCCATTTCACAAACAGAGACATGTCACTACAAAAATAATTAATTGAAGCTGATAGATCTGGTTTGGCTCTGCATGAGCCACATTTGCAGTGATCCTTCTCCATCTCACAAAACAAGCAGTTTGAGTCAGCCTACCAGTCGCCTTAGCAACAGCACATGCACAGTTTAATGACCTCAGTACAAACCGTGTGATTGCTTGTTATTACTTGTCTTGCTTGAGACAATCTAAAGAGGATGAGAGGGAGAAGATGGACAATAACGAGCCAAAAGGGAAAAGGGTTATTGGGGCAACAACCAGAGGAGGGAGCTGTCCTCAGATCTGCAACAGTTAGCAGACACAGTTAGGGCTGAATGAAGGAAGCAGCAGTAGCTAATGGTATTAGTCCCCCACCTGTTAATATTTAACAGGAAGCACCAGCTCTCAGTGGCAGTGAAAGTCTCATTCCTATTACTTGTTCTCCCTAATGATATAGCAGGAAGCTGAATATGAAGAGGAAATGTGCACTCTGCTTGTGTCTGTCAGTGTGCTCTCTGATGAGTCTTTGGGAAATATAAAACCCTGCAGTTATCTTCCATCCTCACAACTGTCTCTCCTGTGAGGGCTTTTCAGAATATTCCATTCAGAGTTGATAATGTAGCCTAAGCTCATCAGCAGACCTTTATGCACTTCCAGATGGATGTAAAGAAAAGAAAAATGCAATTGGGTTTTGCTTAAGCTCCTAAAAATCTGGGTAGTTTTGAACTTTTCAGAACATCTTTCATTCTTATTTTGCCTTTCTTTTATTTTTATTTGCTCTGTAATTTATTATAGTACTGTGCTGTAATAATTCAGGCTTAGAACGTAGTTTACATGCATAGATAATGCAGAAGTCCAACAATCCAGGGTTGATTATGCAAATCACAGGTTGTGCACAGGAAGGGAGTCTGTGAGGTAAACACCGCAAAAAAGGGAGTGATGCATCAGACTTACACCGAACAGGCAAAATCAGCGACTGAAAGTCAGGAGCAGGAAAGACGAGGAAAGCCAAAGAAAGAAAATCTACTAAACAGGAAGAGCAGCACCAGAAGGGAGAGCTATTGGTTAATTCACTGTTACAAAAAACTGTCAGCTAAAATGTTGCACCCCTGTCATTTTTACTTCCGCCCTTTGTTCGTTTTCCAAAGTATCATATTTAAAAGTAAAATGTAATCATCACTTCAACAGTCACCATTATATTGTAAGGTAAAAACCCCACAATAATAAAAAGTGGCTTCACTTTGAGGGTGTAGGCAGTCAGTGTGCAGATCCTGTCACAGTCTGTTGATGGCGTCATCAACAAATCCTCTTATGCTCCAACATCATCTGTGACCAGTGATCTCACAGAGATGCCAGCGACCAACAGCAGCATATGGCCACACCAGTAGGCACTTCACTAATATTACATAATAGGTGTCCTAGTTACTAAGCAGAATATTCCAGTCAAGTGTCTTTTGTATATCTTTATCATCTGCTGTGCATTTTACTGATTATCTAATCTTGCTACTCTGCCATCATGCTAAAGATTGAATTTATGCCACCCTTTAGCTACTTTCTGGAAATTTGCCTTCTTAGGAATGTTAAAAGATTTTTGACTGCGTTTTGACAGCGTTGTTCTCAGCAAAGACCTGAGAGATGCATCTGGACCTTCAGCTGATCCATCTACTGTTCACTAAAGCCTCATCAGAAATGGCCTCAGTGGAAGGGTGGCTAAGGAAGGGAAACAGAGAAAAGGTTCAGGTAATGCTAAATTACACAAGAACTCGAGTTAAACTGAACAGCAACAGGTCTGATTGAGGGATGACTTAGAATTTGACAATTGTTGGTTCAAATCATCTTTAATATCAATTTAGGAGGTCAGGAGAGCGGTACATCAGTGAGTATCTACAGCCAGCCTTAAAACACGGTGGAGGCTCTGTCATGGTTTGGTGATTCATTTCAACCATTGGTGTTGGACTGGAATTATGAACACGGGAAGGATTTTGATCCACAATAAAATACCATGTGGAAAAAACATCTATTTGGCAACAGATTCATTTTTCAGCATGACAATGATCCCAAACACACTGCTAATGCAGTTAAAGTATACATGGATAGACAAACACACAATGGAACACCATCAGTCATGGATTGGCCCAGAGGTCAACATTACTGAAGCACTGTGGGGTCATCTTGACAGAGAACAGAACAAAAGGTAGAGTTTTGAAGAGTTTTGAACACTCTTCAATAACTCTGGAGAGCTATTCCTGAAGACAGCTTGAAGAAACTACAAAAAAGCTGCCTAAGAGAGTACAGGCTGTGTTGACAAGTAAAGTTGTTCATAACAAATATTGAATTTCAAGCTTGTTCGGAATGCACAATGTATGTTTGTGTCTATTTCTTATTTTCCTAGCAGAAAAGAGAATATAAATAAATGGCTCAATATTGTACACGCATACAAAGGAAACGTGTTCCGTATTAATTAATTAATTAATATCCAAGCTTTTCTTTTATAACAACAATGTGGTCAATCTTATTGATTTACATTCCTTTCTAATCTGAGTATTAGGTGTTCCACACAAATGTGTTTACATTTGCAAATTTGGTGTCAAAATGCCCTATCTGTTCATCACCCACCCAGCCCTCACTGCCATCTAAACAGGCACACACATGGTACCTGACTCACCATGGTCTCAGAATGAGAAGGGCAATCATATTACAAACTGTTATTAATAGCCACCCTCTCCCCTTTCACATTGTAAACTAATAGCTGACATGCTCTCACACTGTCTCCGAGTCTCTCTGTGCCACTCCTCTGTTAAATCTAATTTCTCCACTCCGATTCAAATATAGTTCACACACAGGCCTGAGGAGTGCGCACAGAGGACACTCGTGTATCAGCCAGCCACAGTAGAATACAGTACATTAGCTGCGTCTGCAGTCAAAAACAAACTGTCATCAATTGTGATGGTTTATTGATGAAAGGCCAAGATTCATTGCATCTGAACAATCATTTTATGGCAACACTGCATATAGAGGTTCTCTCTGTGAAGAGTCTGGGGGTTCTCTGATGCGTGCTGAAATAATATTTGCTGCAGATTTAAAATAAATGCAGTCAGTTGTGGTAGAGTGTAAAAGTCTTTTATTTTTCTATCAATGAACAATGAGAACAGTGAGACTTTCAACCCAAAAGGATGGATTTTATTCCATACTCTAATCACAAGTGCACCAAACATAACTGACACCAGTCATGGAGCACAGCTTGACAATGCCGAGCTGAAGCTTTACAAACAGTCTTTATCCTGCTCATGGAACTGAGCAGCTGCACTTACTGAACTCAGTGAATCATATAACTTGATGGAGTGATGAGATTCAGTGTACAAATCTGGGCAACGTAAAACTGAAATAGTTGATTTAATCTAACTCTATTTTGGTTCAAAAAGCAAGAAAATTGGAAAAATAATGAAGGTTAGGCGAAGCAAGAAAAAAGTGTCCCCATTTATCTCCATTTATTTGAGGACGACTGTCCTCTGACCCTCGATGTAGATGCCATGGACACCATGTTTTTCAGAGTGTTGTAATGTAGCAGTCTTATTTTTAGCGAGAGTGTGGCTCCTCGGCAAAACTTAATATGGCAAAGGCATCTTGGAGCTCTTCTTTCTACCCGCTCTTATCATCCATCCATCCATACTTTCAGTCCTCCAAGACACTGAGCTGGTATCTGCAGCTCTCCAAACACCCAGCACGACCGTTGTCCCTTTTCATAGCCTTAGCACCAAACAGGTGGCTCTATGTCCTCAATATAGCTCCTCCCATTTACTATTCTTCTGACCACTGCTCAGGAATCTGACCCCACCATACTTTTTTGGCAGCCCTATGGCTTGTAGATGGGCAGGGTCAGTGTTGTGCCCCCTTTACTGCACCCCAAAAGGGTAGCACCCTCTCTAGTTGGCCAGTGACATCAGCAAAACCACGTGCAACTCTGCTTTAAAAGGAGGGCGTTAACGTCAGGCCTGCTCTTCTCTAGCCTTTGGGGACAGGAAGAAGACTTTGTTCCAGACACCAACTTGTGTTGGGAACAACATTAATTTAGGAGTATTTCAGTGGCTCTTCTACTCTGTCATCAACACGCTTTGAGAGGAGGCATCCTTGCAGCCAGCAGGAGACAACAACCATGAAGTGGGCCTGGGTGTTTTTAGGGATTTTCCTCTCTTTGGGGACCATTTCCTGGGGGGAGAAGGGCTTGGAGATCCCTGAGTATGACGGTAAAGACCGCGTCCATGAACTGAGTGCCAAGAACTACAAGTCTGTCATGAAGAAGTATGACGTGATGGTGATCTACTACCACAAAAATGTTGATGGGAACCGCAGTGCCATGAAGCAGTTTCAGATAGAGGAGCTTGCCCTGGAGGTGGGTCTCTGCCAAAGCATGACACTGGCTGAATCTGTGGTGCATGGGTGTAAAGGGGCACACTTAGAGGAGGGGAATGAGGGGAAAGGTTTCAGATGGGCAATTTGGCACCACATGGGGGTTCCTGCATGCAGCTTTCACACTTCAGGTTACTGATGAGTGGGATTACCCATTTGACATTTGAGAAGGAAGACAAAAAGAATAGATTATTCAGTGATGCCAATTTGAAGGATTAATAGATCATAGGTATGTCATCTAGCAAGTATTACTATTTATGCTAATATACATAAGTAATGCTTTGGAGAAGCAGACATATAGGAGAAAATGGGAATAAAGGATGGAAGGAAGTAGTGATCTGGAACTCTACACTATGGATTAACATGCAGTCAGTCACCTGCTGTTTGTTTTTTTTGCAACTTTCCATCTCAGGTAATTCCAGTTTCAGAAACTGTACTAATTTTTCAGATGTGCTGAGCATAATTTGAACTTTATGTCTGGTCTTAACACAATAAACTCACTAAAATAATTGTAACATTGAGAAGACCTTAGCGGAGAGGCTATCCATGCTTTTGCTCCATATTTACATTTCATTTTTTGTGCATTTTGCTCCTCCTTTAGACATGCCTTTAACTATGGTTGATGAATTTATAGATTATCTGTTGATTCTGTGTTGAACCCAATTCTGTGTTGACCCCTGTAGCCACCTGCTTACATCATCCTGGGCGCTCTTGAATTCTCATTGAATTTACTGAAAGAAACGTAAAACCCAAATCAAATGATGTTGTGCCGCTCACACAACTATACCAAACATGCTCACATTGTAGGATTACACTACATGCATATGTCAATTGTGTACTGTCACCCCAGGAAAGACATGTGTACAGATGTACTGCACATGTAGTGATCAATGCTCACTTGTGTCTAAAATTTGTTACATACTTGTACTTGTTTTACAGAAGAGTACAGAGTACAAATCTAAGTGAGTCACAATTCAAAGATGAAAGTCAGAATTCTGAAAAAAGAAAGTCATGGCCCCCAAATATTTTTTCAGTTGCCCTAATCCTCTTGTGTAGATTTCTCAATTCCCATTTGGGAAAGAGGCAGCACGGTGCTTATTCCTGACACAACACTGTTTGGAGTTTGCTTGCTCTTCCTGTCCGTGGTGGTTCTCTCTAGATTCTCTGGCTTCCTCCCACAGTTCAAAAACATGCTTGGCCCAATTGGTGATTTTAACATTGGCTGACAATGGCTGTCGGTCCCCGTGTGTTACTGTGACATGGACAGCAAATATATCCAGCCTCCCCATGACCCTGAACTGGATAAGTGGAAGAAAATGGGTGAATGGATGGATTCATCCATAGACTTACTCATCAATTGCTCAATATGTTGCCTAATATGTAACAGTTCCAGGTTTGATACCGGGACAGACACAACTCCCTGGGAGGCTTGTGTGTAATATATATGTGGATCTTCGAGTTGACTACCTGGCATATGTGGCATAAGAGTTAGAGCAATGATGTTCATAACAAGAACTTTTTGTATGACTTTTAATAGATGAATAAACACAAAAGGATGCTGAAAGTGTCCACCACTCACTACAGCTTATGGAAGAGTGGGTAGAAGAACTGCAGTTAATATACTGAAAAAGATAGTCAGAGTATGAGGCTTTTACTATTTCCTTTGGGAGGCAATGGGATACTTTTGTGTTTGTTTTCCATATGGGTTTGCAGTAGTAAAGACCTAACCAGCAAGTTGTCAGTATTTGTCAGTCATCAAGCTACTGCTTTTAGTCTAATGTCATCAAATGATGGGATAACATGGTGTCATGTATTGCTCATGTTTCTGCATGGCACCTGATTTAACTGCAATAGCAAATATAAGCAGGGCCAGAATGTCTGAAGATCAGTAAGTAAATGAGCCTTTTCTCCTTCCACCGTCGAGCCAGGCACTTACTCATAGATTATTCCAGAGATACCGCTAATTACCCAAAGGAAGAAGGAGAGTACGCCTGTTCGGACGACCTTTATTAGATGAATAAATCTGAACAGCTCTTTACAAGACAGCCAACAGCTGATGCACCTGGGCCCTGCTGTCAGCCAGTATATTCACTATAGCTGCCTTTTGCTTGTCAGTGCAGCAGTGTCTTCTTACAGAAGCACAGTGTAGCTTACACTAGACTGCATAAGTCAATGCTGTAAATAGACTGGGAGAGAGCTGCATGCTTAGCAAGAGGCTAAAAGCCCTTGTGGGAGTTTAAGGCCATATTTCACATCAACTACGTCGCCCTAATTTATTCACACTGCTCTGTTTTGTATTACTACATACCCCCCCTAGACACAGGCTGAAGGCCTAAACCATCATTTACACACCCAAGTCACTGGATCTGATCAATTTCCCACCCGTGCTGCCAAGTGCTGCTTCTTGGCTTGAGGAAGAGATGCTTAGTGGAGCATGTCCCTGCTGGACTGTTACTCTCTTACTGACTTCCTGCCAGTCGTGACCAATCATGAACCATCCCCTTGTGCTCCGACGGGGATGCTTAAAATAGCTGGTCATTACCACCTATGAATCTGAAAGTATGAATTATTAAAGTGGAGAGCATAGGGGCTCAGACCTGTGTTACGTTTGTTTAAAAGTCAGGAGGAAAATGTGTAGGGTGGGATTTGTGTTTTTATGTATGCTTTTTTCTCTTTCTTTATCTTCTTCTATTTTTTCTTAGTGATAAAATGCATATACTTTTATTAAAATTTTAATTAAATTTACTTGACCGTCTGAATTTCAACAAAAGCAGTGATGTTTCACTGCAGCGTTGAGGGTTTACTTTAGGGTTTTCATTGGCCCAGTCAGACGTACAGGAAAATGCATGGCCCATCTTTCTCTTTCAAACTCTTTCTTTCATGTTCAGTAAATGAACAGCAGTTAATTTTTTTCTATTAAGCAATTTAAGTTAAATAAGTTGCATGAGTTTAATTGTTTCTCCAAGAAAATCATTGAATTATGAAGGATTCTTTCCAGCCTCAATGTGCTGTTTTTTTTTTTAAATACTGGCTCATTGCATGTTTTTTTATTCTGTAGATGCAATTCAAATCCTGCTGCATAATAATAGAACAACAGCTGTATCTGTGTCTTGCACACACAGTATGTGGTTGAGCTTTCAGATAAAGTAGCACATACTGAATTGTTTTTGCTCTGTTTTCTTAGTGTTATATCTAATTACCATGTTAGCAGATGGAAGTAACCAAAAATGACCATCAGTCATCAGGAAGAAAACTGTTGAGTATGACCCAAAGAACTCCAGCCCCACAGTCAAGCATGGAGGTGGAAACATTATGCTCACAGGCTGTTTTTCTGCTAAGGACAGCTTCTCTGCATTCAGGGGCCCGTGGACAGGGCTGGATGAAAACCTCCTTTCCTCAGCCAGAACACTGAAGTGGCTGGGTCTTCCAGCTTTACAATGACCCAAAACATATCACCAAAGCAATGAGGGAATAGCTAAAAAAGAAAGACATTTGTGGAGGTGAAGATTCAGTTGCCTAACAGCAGCAAAGGAAGGATTTAGAGTTTCCCCCTGAGATGTGTGCAAACCTGCTTACCAACTACAAGAAATATCTTAAGGGTTTCTACACAAAGTAATAGGTCTTGTTTTGCTTGGGAGTCAAATACTTGTTTCACTCAATGACATGCAAATTAATTTATAATGTTTATGTAATGTGTCTTTCCTGGATTTTTGGTTGATATTCTGTCTCTCTATGAGCAAACCTAATAATTCAGCAGGGGATCAAAAATAATTTCCCTCACTGTATTGGTGGCAGAAAGATAAAAAGTGATCATTTGATGCTTCACCAGGCAACAGGTTTTAAATATATCTCTCACCATGCATTTATTTAGTTATATGCAATATGTGGGAGTCTAATCACACATGTCCAACAGCACTGCAAAGTGACAACAACATTCTGTTTAATGGACTGGAAGCAAATTTAGGAGGCAGTGGATAGACACGAAAGACCTGATGTGCTTGTCTTAAAATACAACTCGGAGCTGCAGCACAGGCACCTATAAATATGTCTCATAATTATGACTCCAAATAAATATTATGAAAAAGAAGTCACTAAGATTAAAGACTAACAGGCAGGATGCAAAATGAACATCTGTCTGCCCAAAACAGTCAGTAAATGAGTAAGGGCTCGGTTCCACACTGGTTAAAATCATTACAAATAATTGGTCTCAAGAGCTTGAAAACAGATGACTGGACATTTGTGGACATTTCACTTCTCATCCAAGAGGCTTCTTCAAGTCTAAAACCAAAAGAGTCACAGGTATTTGAAGCCTGGTGTTGGTTTTCCCCTTTGGAGGTGGTTGTTGACCTGCTATTAATCATGTGGGTCATCACATGATCAAGGTGTGAAGAAAGGCATGGGTCATTATCAGAGGTGGCCAAAGTACTGACATTCTGTACTTAAGTAGAAGTAAAAGTACTTGTGTTAAAAACTACTTTGGTAAAAGTCGAAGTACTGGTGCAACTTCTTTACTCAAGTAAAAGTAAAAAAGTACAGGCTCTGAAATCTACTCAAAGTAAGA
>VUQK01029630.1:12795-37122 GCA_015106715.1 Bujurquina vittata | reverse complement strand
TTTTCTTTTACATACAGAGCACAGGGTAGAAAAAACATAGCGTATATATATATATATATATATATATATATATATATATATATATATATGAATCAGATTAAGAGATGAAACAGTAGAAACTGACTTGTGATAAAGGTGGGGACCACAGTGGAAAATATCAATTAAAACAGAATGTAATGATAAATAATATAATGATTTAAAACAAATCATTGAAAACATCTCAAGTTTGCAAGTTACACACTCAACTTTTTAAAACAAGTTTGCAAATTATATTTAACCCTGGATATAAAAAAATTTGGTTTGCAAAACCAATTTACGTCAAATAACATGACTACCAAGTGACATAACCATAGTGAATGGCTTTATAATAACATGAGTAGTAAAGAACAAACAAAGCTCTACAAAGGTGTTCCTCCAGTACCTTTTGATAAGGCTGTTGGCAGCCTCCAGGCGGTCCTCCACAGAGAGCAGAGAGGACTGCAGAGCAGAGGTGGTAGCCACGCAGGTTCTCTGAGCCCTGATACAGCTCTCTCTGCCCACCCAACTCCAGCCTCCAGCAGTCAGGGCAGAGTGACCAGGCTCTGAGCCTAAAGTGCATGCCTGTAGCAGGTCTGACCCGTACAACACTCTGCGGCTGCAGCGATACTCATTTGCGTGAAACAGGCGGGTTAATCGTTCCTTCATCAGTTGAGTCTTTTCTTCTGAAGACTCCTGGGTATTACAGTCACAGACGGCACATACAATCACAATTGCGTTTCCTGTAATGTAACTGGACTAAAAGAATTGTATTAAAAAGAAAACAGAATTTGTAAATAGGTGCAAAGTGATGCACTGACCTGACAACCACTGTGAGTGCCAGTAGAAGGCTTTGTGGGGGTGGATGTGGCATTTATAGTCGTACCCACCGCTTAAGAAGAAATATACAATGTCAAAAGAAGGAACAGAGGAAAAGATGTGCAATTATGTGGACAATTTGGTACGTCACACACAACAGTCAGAATAATAACGACAGATGATGGCAGCTATTATCAAAATAACTGATTAAGTGGCAGAGACAACAATGCAAAATCTTCCCTGTGTCCAAGTCACCTTGCTGAGCTGTTGACACTGCAGGATGAGGTGTGCCAGGAGTAGCTGAGGCACTGGAGGCAGGAACAGCTTGAGGCATTGTCTGCATTACCATGGATCCCTGGGGCCTAATAATCTGCTGCCCTGGAGCTGACACAATCTGCAGGATGTTGCCTAAATACATGAGACATTTAGAAACTAATTAACAGATGCCTTCACAGAAAACAAAACAGGCAAGAAGTCAGAGTAAAGGATTTTATGATGACATAAATGGGAATTAAAGAAAGTGCTAACAATAAAAAATATAAATTACACAACAATTAACATAAATGCAACTGTATTCAAGACATTTTTAATTGCTAAATTATTTTTTTTGACAGCTGGTTGATCTGTGAGAGAGGAGTTCTCACACTAGTACCAGACCAAGGATGTTGCCAATTTGTGGTAACAGTTTTACACAGACAAGAACAGGCATCCAGAATTTTATATTTATGTCTTATAATTGACAAAACCTGTGTGCTGACAATTAAAAAAAAGCTATAGAATTACACGGGTGAGTCAAAAGGACACAAAACAAGGAGAGGGAAAAAAATGTGACAATGGGATATACATTACCGAGTGTACCTTGGAGCTGCAAAGGCTGACCAGTGGTGAGCTGACGGAGCTGACTTGGGGACAAAGTAAACTTGTTGCCCTGAAATTGGAGAGTGACCGGTGTCTCTGGCTGGGAGATTCGATTTTGACTACCTGCTATGTTAGCCAGCTGAGTAATCTTCACCACATCTCCACCTTTAAGAGAAAGGAAGAACAAACACCTTAACAAGGACAGCCCTAAAAAGTTTTTTTTTCTTAAAACAGTTCCAAAATAATATACTGAGTTAGTTAAAGGGTGAAAAAGAGACAAAACATGCAGAATCAGGGTGGATTAATCAGTGGAACGAGCACAGCTCCTCTCTGCAACAGAAAGGGAAGAAAACGTCTATAAGGATAGTCCTTGGGTAAGACGGAGCCTGAAACTCGTAAGTGACAAATTAAAGGAAACTCCAACATAAAAATGTTTCAGGAGTTGTGTATCATCCAAACAGTTTCACTGCACCTTGATATTGAATCTCAAAGTTTACTCATGAATGGAACACCATTCTTCAAAAAGATATTTCCTCCTTTGATGATTGTGGTGGAGAATGCTCTCAAAAGCCACAGAACATCCAGTAGATGTGGTTAAACTACAAGAATGGATTACTAAAAGCATATCTCAGATACTTGGCCACATTCTTACCATGTTGTTTCATGCTGGCTACGTAAATGTAGACACCCTCGTAAAAAAAATAACCCTTTACAAACAAGATGAGTCAGAAAAGTGACAAATTTATTTTTAACATTGACAATGAATGCTCAAGTTCACCTTACTGTCCAATAACATTTATTAACATGAATCCTAGTTAGTATGAATGCTCAATTTTGACAATATAGCTAGATATACAAGTACTGGATAGTTCTGTTTTAAGCAATTGTGGGAAAACTATCTCCTGCTCTTTTGTAAAGGATGGACCAGTGAATCCTGTCCTAAAAGACATAACACGGAAGCACTGAAGCCTCTTTCCTTAGAAAAGAGAATTTATTAGCTCTTATTGTCCGTCGTCTCGTCTTACATAATATGTCTCATAAAAATGCACTAAAGTTAAGCCTTAAAAAAACCCACTTCCCAGATTTGAGCTAACACTAAGACCATATAAATGAATGAACACCCCCTCAGACTGGCCTCTTTTTATGTCTATCCTCAAACATACAAAAGGATATAAAATAAACAAATAACACTGTCTAATCTCAAATTTTAAAAACTAAATTTGTGATCTTTAACAGCTGTTCAGCCACATCTGCAGGTTGAATCACTGAGAAGGATTCCCTCTGCCCAGTGTAACAAGTGCAGTCTGACCTGCTGGCCACTGAGCAACTCCAATGAAGCCATTGTGGTTAAGGGCTAAACTTTGCGTTTATAAAGCAGACACTGCTAGTTAATGTGCAAAAACTTGTGCATGAATCCTTAAGATGAATTTCTCCAAGATCTACAGTATGTGCACAAATCACGAGGACATTTACAAATGCAGGGATAAAATTACACCTAAAACCATTTACTGAAACCAACCAAATTCAAAGGGTTTCAGAAAACCTCTGAGTGCTGCATTCTCAGAAGTTTTAAGATGGATATAAAGAAAATAAGAGTTTTTAATTATTTTATATTTTTAAAATAAAATTCAAATACTGTGATTTTCCAGTTCATGTCTGTGGGGCTATTTCCACATGCTTAGTAGTCATGCTGAAGTTCAGATTAAAACAATAGGAAAATAAAAACAAGGGGGGAAAAAAACAGCAAAGCTTTGGGAATTCCTCCTGCAGCTGGGCTGATGCAAGAGAAAATAATATTAGTAAGTGGAAGAAAAAAATATTAAAAACAAAAAGGAAGTGGGAGGATATTGTAACCAAGTTAAACAGTGCAATGCTGTATATTCACAGTGTACATGCAGGTTTTAAGAAAGAGACTGGGGAATGCTGTGGCTGGGGAGATGCTGCTGATATGCTACAGATCTAATTTTTAAGGACTTTTTCCCCCCACCATAATTTATACACGACATTTAATCAGAATTCCTGCACTATCCGTTCTGCTACAATTGCATGTACAAAGCAATTTCTCTAAAGATGTAAAGCTCAAATTTGAAAAACATATCAGCAGTGCCTCAAGTAAAGGCTTCAGTGAAGAGCAGCCAGTACTGCGGTGCCAGAGGTGGAGGGAAAATGCTGAGACAGAGGGGAAGGCAGGCCACTTACTAGGCAACCGTGCCTGGGCCTGGGATGTAAGAACCAGCCTCTGGGACAATAAGCTGGGCTGGATGGCATGGCTGGGGGCTAAAGCTGCCCTGGGGACCTGTGTTAATCCAGGCTGGCTGTTGGGAGCAACAGATCCCACAACTGTGCCAGCTAAGCTCTGGCCTAAGGCCACAGGGGCAGCCCCCAACACATGCTGTCCAATGCCACCATTCCCAGAGGAGGCTACAGTGGAGGTTGCAGTGCTGTTGGTGCTGCTGACAGGAGTGGTAGCCTGGGCTCTCTGAGCTGCTGTTCCAACCACTGTGAAGTACAAGGCAATGGGGTATGGGACTCCATGTTAGGGGTAACCCAATATTTAGTCAAATCAGTATGATCAAACAGTTTCTCCATAACTTCATTCAGCAGTGGTGGGCCAACTCAGCAAAGACTATTATGGGTATTATTGATGTCAATGATTCAGTACAGAAGAATTAATTTACTGAATGAGACTTAAATTTGGTATGCCAAGTGATCCAAAACAGTAGGGTGTAACTTTCAGCTGTAACTATTCGACACTTCACCAGCTCTCGTCAGAGTTTGTACGGAAAGATGGATGATAGAGTGCAATTTAAATGAATCTTGTTTTTTCTATGAATTTGCATATTATACAAGTCTTGCCTGCATTGCATAAAACTGGGTATTCTCTGCTCACTCTGTACTAGTCATTTAACCAGCTGCCATATGGAGCCCACACTTAATCAAACAGATGGCTGTGTCCTCAGTGTTGACATACACTTGAGTAATTATGCATAATGGTGTACTTGTCTTAATGGACATTAACATTACCTAATACATTTTATTTTTGGCAGTACATGCGTCAAAGACTTTTAATGTTGGCAGTATGGAGCATCTGAGAACCTGAATTATTCAATCATGAATTATAGTCAAACTTGAAGGTTTTATTTTTTAAACAAATGAAAAACATGTTAATATATGCATTGCATTTGTTTACTGGTATGAAACATGACTGAAAAACATGGGTAAAGACTGAATTGTTGATTTTATGTGCCTCTTAAGGCCTGCAAAATATTACTACTTTAAAATGAATAAGGTTGGTGGTGATGTGGGAATGTGTATCTTTAGACCAGGGATCCTCAAACTTGTAGCAGCTTTGCACTAATGGCTGCACTGTTATAGGAGGAAAAAATGTTGCCAACCCACCACTGCTGCATGGAAGTGTAAATATTTGAAACCTTAAAGCAAAACTTGTTAGTGAGAGTATACCAAACTTCTCCAGAAAAGTTGCAGGATGAAGACCTTAATTTTTCCAATTGCAGCAATGTGCATACAATATGTGTAGAGAGTATGGAGTTTTAACACCGAGCCCCAAACACTAATGCATGACTGTAAAGCTAAGTGTAATATTTTTCTTTAAGTATGACATAATACATTTGGTTCATTTAAATTCCAAATCATGCAAAATAACACTGCACACATCACAAGCTTAAAACTAGTATAAGCACATTGTGGAAAGCACAAAAACAAAATATATGGGAGGTGAAATGTACTGTTAAAAGTCTAATGTGTACACCACCAGGAATCCTTTAGTTAATGCCAAAACCAAATTTCCTGTCCTTTACTGGATACTGCCCCTGAAATGATCTTACCATGAGGAGTGGCTGCAGTCGAAGTGGTGACAGTGGATTTGCCCCTGGTCTGGCCCACCTGGCTGGTGGTGGAAGGAGAGATGCCAGTAGCAGGAGAGCTCGTTGGAGGACGCTGACCTGCTGCATTCGCAAAGACGGCCAGGCGACCTTCTGGCTTTGTACCATACTGCACTGGCTGGAACAATCTAATCAGAGAAAAATAAAAAGCAGATAATTTCAATATACTATGATACTGAGGTTGCACTTTATTTGAAAGCCCATTGATCATTTCATGATATACGGGCATTTGAAGATAATATTGCAGACCTCATGGGTTTTATCAGACATGGTTTGGGTCTTGGCGGTGGATCTGGACTGCTGTAGATTTCTTCTATGAGCTGCTGAGTGACCTTTAGTTTAGGTACTGCCTCTTCAGTCTGATATCGAGTCAGTCCGTTTTCATTATTGATCAGATCGAATATGGACAGGCTGGCAACCTAGGGGCATAATCAGTTAAGACAAGGTAAAGCAGCAGAAGTGGAACAGTGCAGAGTGACTGAGGTTACTCATTAATCAAAATGGTCATGGATTGATTTTCTCCTGCTCTACTTAATGATTAATCGCATTACCATTTACATTCACAACATTTACCAGGGCTATACTAAAACACGTACCTTGCTCGAGTCAGCCCGAAGAGCTCCGAGCACCAATGATGGCACATTAAATTCTAGAGAAGAACAGAAATAGGAGCTACTGGTCTCTCTGGGTGCCACCAGCTCAGGATGGTTACACACTCGCTGTAACTGCATCAAAACTTGCAGCACGCTGACAAAATGACCTGTTTTCAGCGCCTCCTGAGCTCTGGAGGAAAATGGTCACACAGAGAAAATAATTATAATAACTAACAACATATGTGCAGAACACATACTCCTTGACACAATAAATACTGTTTGTTTTGTTTTTGTTAGTTTTTTCAATGAACACACAAAATACAATTAAACAAATGTCTGAAGAAAAAAAGATAATTTGGTAAAAATAAATTACGTCACATGGACGCAAAATAGACTGCAATAGAAATTAAAGCAATTTAATTACTGTTCATGATTTGCTTACAATATTTTTCCAAATCATACTTTATTATAGCCAACATTCCACTGTGTGTGTCAGAAAAAAGCTGTAAGGGGTAAATATTTTACCCTGGTTGAGTGAGGATATCCTCATAAAGGCTCTTCTGTCTGTTGGATAGACGGCATTTTAGGATGTGTTCGTACTTCTTGGGCAGCTGTTTCTCCACATCCCTTTTGGAGCGCCTCAGGATGAAAGGTTGAATCATCTACAGTTAAGAGTAATAGGGGGTTTCATATTTCATTTAATGATTGCACAGAGGTAAAAGATTTGTGGAAGAGGATATCTGCAGGGGCTATACCCACCCTGTGTAGGCGGATGACCAGTTTGTGGCAGTAGTCCTGGTTCTGGTCTGTGCCTGCCTTAACAGGAAAATCAGAGTAAGGCCTGGTGATTCCTGGCAAAAGGAAGTGTATCATGGTCCACAGTTCCTTAAGAGTGTTCTGTAGAGGAGTGTTGATGAGGAGAATCCGTTGCTCACTGGAAAATGGACAGAAATATTTTTGATCATTCAGTCAGCTGAGCCTTATTTTAAGGATCCAGCAAAATACTGGGCAATTTCTTACAGACAGACCAAAAGTCCTTCATATAGTATTAATCTCATTACTGAAGCGATTCACCCAAAAACAACATGCACATGTATTTCTGTTACTCCCTAACAGATATTACATTATTCAGTATAAATAACATCATCACACAGCTCACCTTCTCAGAGCAAAAATTGTTTCCCAGTGTTTCTCCGTCATGTTTTTGATGAGTTGCACCTCATCCAGGACTAGGTGCCTCCACCTTCTCTTTAAAAAATGGCTCTGGTCTTTCATCAGGAGCTTGTAAGAGGTCAGGCATACATGGAAGCTGTTGGCTTCCCCCCACCACTGTAGATCAATGACCATACAGTAGTTACTACATTTACAGCAGCTAAATAAAAATGCTTTTTATATCAATTAATGATATTGTATTTAAATACAACAAATTACCCTCCTCCTAGATCTCCGTTCCCTTCTGTTGCCAAGGTAAAGGAGGATCTTAAGGCCAGGACACCAACGTTTGAACTCCACCTCCCAACTTAGCAATTTGCATGTTCTTACCACAACGAGATGGGGCCCCCAGATGCCTGCAGACAAAAAAAGACCACATGTTTATGTCAGTCAAACTTTATAAAATAAAGGAAAAGGTTTACTATTTAAAAAAAAAAAAAAAAAGGAGCATACCTTCTTGCCCAGCCAAGTGGGCCATGTAAGCAACTGTCTGTACAGTCTTGCCAAGGCCGGTCTCATCAGCCAAGATCCCATTGAGGTGTTTCTTGTAAAGGGTTACAAGCCAGTCCACACCAATCTGCTGATACTCTCGCAGAGACCCATGCAACAGAAAAGGAGCTGGGCTGCGAGTCTAGTTAAAAAAATAAAATAAAATAAATAACAATGAAAAATGTGTTTTAAAAAACCAAACCGAACCTAACATGTTTCTAACATGTTTTTTGTTTAAATGAGTGAGTGTATCTGAATGTGTCTTACTGATGAAGTTGTTCTGAAGCTGCCCTTGGGCAGGATGAGCTCTGTGGCTGCAGCTACTTCAGCAATGTCTCTGCAGGGTTTCCCAGAGTCAGAGGACGCAGCTTTGTCAGCACTGCGGTACTGGTCCACACTCAGCAGGGAGTCGATCAGAACAGCCTCAGGTGGATTGCCTGCTACACATTCCGTTTCTAGGAAATAAAAAGTAAGAAGCCTTTTGGAATCTTATCATTCACAAATGGCCAATTAAAATTCTACTTGACAGTTTAACTTTACAATTACAAAAGTACCTTCAGTCTCTTCCATTTCATCATCATCACTATGGAGAATAGGCTGAGGCCACTCAAAGTTGTCAGCATAGGCACCCGCATATTGCTTCATCAAAGCATCCAGGGGCATCTCAGCTGTAAGACAAAGACAAAAATTTTGTTATTAAAAAACCCCAAAGACAATTCATTTTCACACCTGTTGGTCAGGTTGGCCATTTTCACTGCTAAAATGCCACTAGATTACACTGAAAGCTCATTTAATTTAATAAACTATCCAGCAGTAGCAAGAGAATATCATACTAATTCATTTCTCTTCCTTAATCCTGCCTCTGCAAATACAGTATGGTTACAGAGAGAGGGATTAAAATAAGTACCATCTTTGGCAAGGTCAATCAACTCTCCTTTGTGGTCCGTTTCCCCTTCCAGGCACTCCTGTTCCTCAATGGTGCTCTCTTCATCTGTAACTAAAAGTAAAGGGAGTCTTTATACATCCATTTTATTTATTTCTTCTGTTTTTAATCATATGAACAATGATTATTTGACACTTACCATCTTCATCAACCAGAGACAAACTCGCCTTTCGTTTTCTAACTGAAGTGGCCACCTGCTATAAAATGAAATTTATAACTGTAAAAATATCTTAGGTGCAATATGTGCTTTTACATCATTAATTGGTATGCCAGTGCAGCACTTACCTCTTTATCAGCCTTCTCGCCTGCTGACTGACCAGATACTGTAAAGCAAGTAAGACAAGTTCAATACAAACAGAACTGTCACAGGTCGGATAATCTGGAACATATTAGCTTGGAACCAGGAACAACAGAAAGTAAAAACTGATGAAATGATACAGAGCAAATATTTTTTCTCTCATTTTCAGTAGTTGATCGATGGGACATACCTCTGGCTTTTTGTAAGCCGAGTGCTTTGAGCCTCTTCTCATAAATTTCAAACTGGAGTTTAATTTCCACAACCTGATGGGAAAATATCTCATTTATGCTGATAAAACCAGTACTTTGTAAACCCTGAGACTTTCAAAAAGAATAGACAAACACACCTGCTCAATGTTTGACCAGAAGAATTCTACCTCTCGAGCGATTGTGCTGGCAATATGACGAAGATGAATTTCCCTTTCATTCTTTGCTCGCTCTTCACTTTTCTTCTGCTCTTGATGGTAACGGGCACATGTGCGAACGAGCTGTGGAGGAGACACACAAGACATGAGTTTGTCTTTCTGAGGGGTTCCTCCTTTGGCTTTTGTGCCAATCTGTAACACCCCCCCCCTTCTGTTAATTATTATGTTTGCCATACCTTCTTTGCAGCAGCCTCCTTCCATCTCCTTTCCTGTGCAAAGTCAGCTGCCATCCATTGCATTTCCTCCAGGAGATAGTCCCAGTGGGACTTTGGACGTGAGGCTTCCACCAGTTTAGGAAGCCTACTGGCAGACCACTGGCCCTCCTTCCTTAGCTCAGATATGCGTTGATGCACTTGACTCTCCTGGCAATCAGAAACAACATATGATAATCAGAGAGTTAATCAGCAATAGTCATTCTTATATTTTGGGTCAAATAGAGTTTTTAATAACACTGCACAATAGTGAAACATAATCAAAACAAACAAAAAAACTCAAACAAAAAAAAAAGAAGGAAAAACAGGAACTGTCAGTAGTTTCATTATAACTATCAAATAAAATAAAAATAAAAGAACAAAAAATGTCCAATAACAACATTAAAAAGCACACAATCTTTTCCAAGCAAGGCTTTTAATCGCCTGCTGACATCTGTATGCAAATTAAGGGTTCTAAAGGAACTCACCAATTTGGCCTGCTCCACTTGCTTATCTTGAGAACCCTCCTGTGAAGACTGCACGGTTGTGCTTTGACCAAAGCCACCTATTTTAACTGCTGATATGCCGTTGCTTCCAGTCAGCTTTGACTGGGTGCTTGAGTTGACATTAGAACCAACAGGACGAAGAGAACTTGCAGTATGGGGAGGTGGAACAGAGTTGGGAACAGAGAGCGGAGCAGGCGAGACAGTCATTGATACTGAGTTGGTCAAAATCCTCTGAACTGGCTGGTTTGGCTCTGTTCCAGGGCGAGCAAGTGCCACAGTCTACAGAGCAAAGAAAACATTGAGAATATGAAGTTTACAGTATCATTTAGTCGTTAGCATACAGACTGACTGCTTCACACAGACTGACCGCTTGTCCTGACTGCAGAATGGCCTGGGATTGTTGCTGCTGGGGCTGCAACTGGAGATGCAGACCTGACTGCATCTGCTGCTGCAGCTGGGCCTGGAGCTGTGTGTGAGGGTTCACTGTGGCCAGGACAGGACCACCTGTCTGTACTTTCACCTGTGCCTGGAGCTGGCCACCTGCCTGAGTTGGATTCTCCACTAACTGAGACTGCTGAGAGAGTGCCATGGTCAGGCCTGTCATAGGGAGGGCACCTTGTGGCAACCTGCCAGGAAGTTGAGGAGGTGGGGTGTGCAGACTGGCTGCATTCTGCACTGGAGGTCCTTTGGATGGGTCGTACTGTTGCTGGTTCTGCTTCTGTCCTGCGATCTGGACTGCTTGAGGAGTAGGCGGCATCCCGCCTGTATACATGGTAACCAAAGTATAGGATAAAAGGGTAGTAGTGACACAGAGACAAATGGTAAAAAATGAGTTGTCAATGTCACGGTCCAATATGCAGCATTTCTTTGTTTTTTTTGTTTTTTTTAAATAAAATATTTTGTGCTCGTAGAATAAAGAATAGATGCCGTTAAGTGTTCGGCAGCGTTCCCTTAATATTCATTTGAGAGACCCCCTTAAAGAAGTTATATATTTTGAATCTAATAGGTAGATAATGAAATTTAACTTTTAACCATTAAACATCTGTTTGAGTTTCAGTTATAAGAGCTCCTCAGAACCTTCTCTTTATGAACTAGATGTACTTAACAGTAGTCTATGACTACCTGATGATCAGAGCAGAAACTAATGAAACTCATACAGCAAAATGATTACAGAGGAAATGAAATCAATATGAGAATCTACATGTCTCTCAAATAAAATACTACTTTGATTAATGCAAAACTAAAACATTGCATTTTAAATGTTGAGAGAATGTGGTTAAAAACATTAAAAATTATTCATGCAAGAAGAAGAGGTTTTAGAAAGAAAAAAGAAATGTAACAAAGAAACATGAAAACAGAGCTTCTGAAGATACAAAGACAGGGAGAGGTAAGGGGAAATAAAAACCAAAGCAGACACTTACAAAAACACTGTATGTTTGGCATGCATGAAGCAATGTCATTCTAGCCGTAACCAAGGCATCTGGATGCCTCACATAGCAACAAAGCACAGAGGTAAGCAAAAGGACACACATGGGGTCTTGCGGATAGCAGGCCTGAGCGGAGCTGTGCACACTAAAGCATCACCTGCCTTACCTCCCTGCACGTCACACCACCTTGCCTAGACGCCATCAACACCTGGCCCTTACACACCCACACCACCACAATCGCAAAAACCTGTGCCGTGAACACAACTCCTCCAAATGATTCCCCTCCTACTTAGACTGAGGGAAAGAAGCCAAGTCAGAACAAAATGTCATGAAAAACATGGAAGGAAATAAACTAAATGTGGACATGAGATAAAAAGAATCTTGAAGACTGATGATTGATGTTTCTGAGTTCCTGTTGATGGCTCACGCAAAAAGACGTACAATTGAAGAGGGAGAGACGTGTGAAGAAATGACGATGGGAAACCATAGGGGAAAATGACGTGGATTCATAAAATGGGAAAACAAGCAAAACCCATTGGAAAGTGAATTCATTCCCACAGGGTTCCCACTTTCTGTGATCCACCGCCAGATAAGATGAAAATCCATCAGCACGGGAAAGTCTTTCCAAATAAAGACGACAAACAGGAACAAACTTCAGAAAAGAAGAGATGGATGACGACAGGTGATCAATAGTTAAAACAAAAAAGAAAATCATAAGACATGGCATCTTCCCATTGAGTGGCTACTCATTCTTCAGACTTGGATTGTCTTCTTCCCCATTTATCCTGACAGAGAGCTTAAGCCTGAACTTCCTGAGGACTGCTGAGAAATCCAGCAGATGGAAGAGCTGTTTGTTGATGCTGCTTGGAGTTTGTTTGTAGAAGATGAATGTTGTGATTCCCTTTTTAACATCTCCTTAGTATGAGGAAAGGGCATAGGTCCAGCAGCATCGAACAGAACACAGAGCGGCCTGGTAGAAGCACTCCTACCTTGCGCAGTTGGCATAAGCTGCTGGAGTGGAACGCCAGGTGATCCTAAAGGAGCTACACCAGGATGCTGGAAAATCAGCCCATGGCGACCAACGTCAATCCGGGGCCTCTTAGCCTGATCTGGGATTTAAAACACACAATACCCTCATAACGCAAAAAAAAGCACTCGGCACACAGCAATGACCTTCTGAAGACCTTACAGGTCACCTCTCCTTCCTCGGTTTAAGACTTCAACACAGAGCGCTAGTAGAGGATGCCAAATATCTAAAAGCAGAAGCAATTAGAGGGAGAAAAGAAAACAAACAGAAAACAAAGCAAACGGGGAGAAAACAAAGCAACATTAGACAGGAGTCTACAATCTTTGCCCTACCTGCCTGCACCATAGCCTGTTGCCTTTTAAAGGCATCCATGTCTCCAGGATTTGTAATGGTGCCAGAAGCAGCCCCTTGGTGTCCCTGAAAAAACAACCTCTGATGGAATCAGTGAGATATTCTCAACAGATTCTAAGTAAGACATCATACATAATTTCATTGTAATAAGTAGCTAAAAAAGTGCAGCTGCTAACACCTGAAACTGCTGCTGGGCAGAGAAAGCTGCAGAAACATTGGGAGGAAGCTGTGTAGCTATGGCAACTGGTGTCACTGCTTGGCCATCCTTTCCGGTAACAACCTTTACCTGAAAAAAAGAAGAAAAAAAAACAAACACACACACACAATTGAAAGCGGCACAATAACCAATGGATTAACAGAAACATCCATATTTGATCTCAGACCAAAAGCCAGCCAATGTAATACCTCATCATTAATGACCTCAGACTGCTCTTCTTCCTCCTCTTCGTCTTCAAGGTCCAAGTCATTCTGTCTCAAGTAAGTATACAAGGGAACACAAGGCTTCTTCTTAAAAGCTAGATAGTCCATCATGTTCCCTTGGAGGTGCTGCAGGAAAAAAAGTTCAATAAGATATTCTTTGAACACTTCTTTCAGGTTGTCCATCTTCTTTGTGTGGTGCTCCAAGCACTGTTTTCTCAACTGAGCAATCTCTGGTGTAGAAGGAGCAATTTCTTCTAATTTCTTGGCAGCTTGCTTCTTCACAGTGCCCACAGTCATGCTGGTGGGTGCAAGGGAATTACTGGGGATCCCTTGGGGTGGACTGGTGAGGGATGGGCTAGAGGGTGGGATGGAAGAGGGTATACTGAATGATGTGGCTGTCGTTCCTACCCCAGAGACCACACCTTGTGCAGTCTTCTCAAATATCATAGGGCGTGCAAGCTGTCCTTGAATGATACTGCTGATCTGTGGAGGTAGGTTTGAAGTGGTGATGTGAGCAGGGCTGCCCAGAGGTGCTAGTGTGGTGGCTACAGGACTCTGAGGTGCGTGGTGGTGGATGGTTCCACCAGTCTGTGAATGAGGCTGAGAAAGCCGTCGTTCCCTCACAGATCCTGCTCCTGGAGAGGCCAGTTGTACCTGGCCAGGTGTGGCTGGGGCAATCTGGGCCAACCCTGTTCCCTCTTGGAAAACAAAGTGGCCACTACCCGATGGACTGCCTAAACTGATTTGCCTCACTATCATACCGGCATCAACAAAACGTGTTGGACTCTGTCCATGTACGCCCAATGCTGTTGCAGGAGCTGCTGGCCTTGTTACACCCTGCAGAGGGACTGGACTATGTTGGGTGGGACTCTGAGGTTGTATGGACTGGGGCACAGGTGAGGTGACCTGGATGTAGGAGGATGGAGGGTGCTCAAACCTCCACTGAGGTGTAGTATGCTGGAAGCCTGGGGATGCTGGGTTCTGGATGGGGAGTGGGGTTAGGGTTATTTGCTGGTTCGCAGTAACCATCTGCCCCACATTTTGCAATGTGATGTTCATGTTCTGGCCAGTGACTGGGCTACGACTCATGATTATCTGGTAATTGGGTGACTGGGGGGCTGAGGGACTGGCAGCAGAGGAAAAAGGGGTCACAGGAGATTGAGGATGGTTAACTGTAGTTTGCTGCTGTGTAGCTGCCATGGTCGATTGCAACTGTTGCTCCTCTGTTTCTGACCCGCTGACAGACTTTGATCTCTGAAGCTGTCGTTGCATATTTTGTGATCCACTTCCATGGTGCATTGCGTGATACGGTTACAATGTTTAACACAATAATCTGTGGAAAGGACACAGCAGAGTATAAATACTTTCTTTTTTATAAAAAAGAATTGACTCTGTGATGCAGAAATAAAGTGTGCCTCATCTGGTCAGTAAGCCAACTAGATCAGATACTGACAGTAATGTTGCAACTTAATGAACAGCTCAATTAATGGCATTTTCACAATTCTTCTAAATAATTTTTTTTCTGCCACTGGTTTTCACTGAATTAAAACAGAGATTTATGTCTGGGTATTCAACCTATAATCATAGTTCACATAGCTGAAAATTAACCATATCATGTCAACATAACAACTTCACGAGAAATTTCATGAATTTGGGCCAAGGATTGTTGCTATAATAACTAATTTCTGTGGTAAACTTGCCTCCCCGCTAGCCATAACTAAGTAATGTCTACCAGGGTTGCCTTTATGTCTCCCTTTGTATCACTGTATCTAGTTAAAAAACAAAAAACAACACAAGTATTTTGGCTTCTCCATACACTATCTGAAGATATAGCAAGCACAAATCCAACTTAAACACAGACAAACATCAGTCATCTCGTTTCAAATGTCACTGAAGTTATAGATTGTGCTCAAGAAATTCAAGGACTGTTAATCTGTTACCTACATATACCTCTTAATTATTCAGAAGCAGGTCTTAACTGAGCATCTGTAACGAAGTGCAGCTACACTTTATTTTTATATGTGTTTGCACTTACGGGTGAGCGCCAGGTAGCATGTAAATATTGCCCCGTTGTGAAAATGATACAGCTGTCTAGTTTGATAACGATTCAGCCAAAAGAACGAGCTTTTAAAACAAAGGTTAACCTTAACGCTACCGATGTACTGCGGTCGTCGGCTGACGACCACAGCAATAACAGCGCTAAGAAATTTACGACTTAGCTGAAACCCCGTCGTTTTAACACTGTAACAGGAACATCCTATTTACAACAAAAATTTATACTCGACATTCGAAAAGCAGTCGTTTCTTGGTACTGGTTTAAATTTGCATCGTTTATTGCGACGTTAGCTTCACCCGCCTACAATTTCTCCGGGGCGTAACGTTAGCTTACGTTAGCTCCAATGAGACATAACATATACAATTATCAGAATATTCAAGTCCGGGCCGATAGTTGGGCCACATATAAATAAATAAAATAAACTAGAATGTAAAAATCAAACCATAATTCTTACAACAACACTACAAATGGCCCTGAGACGATTACAATAACCCGTGCTACATGACGCGTGCTAGCCGATGCTATTGCTTAGCTTGTTTTTGCTAGCAGGCCAGCTACTAATGAATAAATACATTTATTCCTTCAGAGGTGTTACTTACAGGGAACGGGGCTTCTGTGATAGTTTTATTAATCCTAAGTCATATTTACAATAGGTCCCATGCTGCAACAAGTGCTGTTCCGCGAAAAATAAAATCTTGATATCGTTAGCTGCTATTCACTGTTTTGAAGCTAAGTTAATTTCATTCAGCAACATGGCGACCGCGGCAACCTGCTGTGCAACCCGGATGTCGTTCTGAATCCAAGGAAGCAAAAATATGACGTAATCTAAAATATGAGCGTTCACGCCGTAGTCTGGATGGCTGGTGATTTTAGATTAAAATGCAAGCAAACCCTCCCCACAGAGGCGCTTAATATGCAACAAGGACATCCACTTTGAAAATAACACTTCTGTAAAACATGGTTTGATGACGGGTCAGCTGCTGAATCAAAATGTTTTCATTTCTTATTATCTTACAAAGGATTTCTTGAAAATAAAAAAATCTCCATAAAACCAAAAGAATATGGTATAGTTTTCGATGCTGTATTAAAAAGTGGCCTGTTAGAAAACTCTCTGCTGCTGATCTAGTCTTTAATTTTGAATATTTTATGACAGTTGTATTATGGTGGAGCTATATTTTGAAATAATATATTCAAAAAAGAAATGCTTTAGGAAGAATATTAGGAAAAAGATTATATTACTATCTGTCTTTCTACATACTTCTGATGTTCTTTATTTAGTGATAAACAGTAGGAAAGAGCACTGAAACCTTGTGATACTGTATCAAAACCAGGAAGATATTACATAGAATCGACCCAGTGGAAATGGAACTGAAAAGATTCAAATTGCATATGGATTATAAGCATAATTTCTGTGGACTGGAAAGTGAAAGCATGTCTCATCTATTTTCCCACTGTGTATTTTACATTCAAGGTATTTCTGTGTATGTACCTGCTTGATCTTTGCTTGTGACACTAAGTAAATAAAGTTTGAGGGACAAAAAATAGAAGATTAATACATTCATGATTATTAGGATGTAACAAGCATGTTATGTAGTAAAATTGTAAAATACTTGTGGCTTGGAGTGAAATAGCAGCTGTGACAAAGGTGAAAATTTGATTAAGAACACTGAAATTGACTTATGCTGCAAACTGTAAAATATTTTAAGCAAATCCACAGTTCTCATCATATTTATTTTGATCACACACCACATAACTTCTTTTGGCAAACTCGACAGGCAGTCTTAAAATAATACAAAAGGCAATTTGGTACACAAACTTCAAACAGTTACACAAAATAACCTAGTGTCATTGCAGGCAATCCATGCACAATGAATTTGCACATAGATTGACTGCAAACATATACCTCCAAAATCAAAATTAATGAAGTTCAAAACCTAAAAAAAGCCCAAAACACACACACACACACACACACACACACAAAACAAAAATGCACAGGCACATAAAAACAGCATTAGTAATGCGAAAAGGAAAAAAAAGTCACTCAAGTACCTCAGAGCTGAGTAAATCACTCACTTAAAAGAGAGGTTTTTTGGATCATGTGTAAAACTAAAATCTCATTCAAATGTCAAAAATATTTATTGCACTCTACAGTGTATGACCATAAGACTGGCAGTCATAAGGCAATTATTGTGTTAGGTTAGAGCACACTTTCATTACATTCATATTCAATCTTCTGCTACAATGAAAAAAAAAGAAGAATTGGCACAGGCTTACAAGTTTTGCTACATAACAACGATATTTGGTCATTTCATCCAAACTCTTCAGAGTCCCGTAGGCTGGTGAACATTCACCAGATACATAGAAATATTTCAAACACATAAAACCACAAGGTAATCTTTGTTTCAAGTATAAAACTCTAGCAACCAGTTCTTAATTTTACGGAGCATTTTATGTGCAAAGCACTGAAACGCACTAACACGTACGGTTTGTAACAAAACAAATACTGAGAACAATTTACCTGATCATAAACATTCATAACACAATCTGTTTTCAAGAACATGTCCAAAGCTGGACTCTCAGCCTTTTCTGTGCATTTAGACTGAAATTACAGACTGGATGGAGAAATGAGAGCAGATGCTCCAGTGGTCGTTTCCCTTAGGAGAGATCAAAGTGCAGACAGTCTTGGAGAATCCATCTACAATGATGACAGATGGATGAGGCAAGATAATGCAGTTGCTCTGGATGCAGTCGTGAAGCTCATAAATACTGATTTGTGAGCAGTGTTGAGAGGCGTCTCTCAATGCACTGCTTACCTAAAAAGACAAGGAAAACAAACAGTAAACACATTGAAAATGCATTCATACACTATTTGAAGAAAAGTTTCTCTTTATTGGTTTGTGTGTCATAGTGCTTCCACCTACATTTATCTATGCTGTCAATGTCCTCTTGCTCTGTAAGGATTCGGGACAGACCCTCCATGAGCAGAAGGGCTTTCTGGTAGCACTGGACTGACATGGTGCCGTGGCGGAACATCTCATCTAAAGCAGCAGACTTTACCTGAATGAGGGGGGAAAAATGCATGCACACATTTAAAGAGCTAAGATAAAGATACATACCCAGTATATACAGGGTGAACTCTAACTGGAGTGAATATTAATATCCTGCTTTGAAATAAGCTCACCATGTGCACTGTGTGGTTGTAGATGAGCTTCTCTGCTGTGAGTGCATTGAAGTTGTCCATAAGCTTCTGCTTGTCAACCAAGAAGGTCTGCAGTTGATCGTTGAGGGAGCGACAGTAGGTCACGCAGGTCTTGTATACTTCATTGAGCTTCCTGATTACTGCAAAAAAATAAATACAAAAAAATTTTTTACTTTAACTGTAATCACACACACACACACAACCTTTCTGCCCTTTTGGTTGTGCTCATACAACAGTAGTTTGATAATACTGATAGATTTTGACGCACTTATGGCCAAGTCCTTGCTTTCTCTGACCTATTTGATTGTGTGTATATGTATGTGTGCTAGCAGTAACTAAAGAGAGCTGGTAGAGCAGAGAAGATTAGTGAGGCAAGATTGCTCACTCAGGATCAGTTTTCCAGTGGTAGTGGTAAATATCCTAACACTGGATGTGACGAATGAGGGATGGAGCTGACAGTGAAACTGCACACTCATAGGCCAACATCTTCTGAACATACCCTGGATAATCCTATTTCCTGAGACTCGAATGATAAAAACGTACAAAATAGACTTAATGTTTTAATCAGTATGACCTGAAAGAACTTATGCTATTAACTAATTTATGTCCACAGTCAAGCGTTTACAGAGTCAAGGGGTTGAGGGCAGTCTTTTTGCAACCACAGAGTACTGTAAAAGCAGTCATTTGCTAAAATAAAAAAAAAGTTAATTTTATTTCTCATTAATGTACACTCAGCACCCCATATTGACAGAAAAAATAAAACAGAAATGTAGAAATTTCAGCAAATTTATTTTAAAAAAAAGAAAAGAAAAAAGTGAAATATCATATGGTCATAAGTATTCAGACCCTTTGCTCAGTATTGAGTAGAAGCACCCTTTTGAGCCAGTACAGCCACAGCTGCCCTGAGGCAGTCTGACAGAAGTGTGGCAGCCAATCTGTGCCTACGGTCCCTCCGACCACACAACACATGCACACTTAGGCAATGTGGGTTAAGTGTCTTGCCCAAGGACACAATGAGGATGCGCTCAGAGGGGGACTTGAACCAACAACCCTCCAGTTGCAAGGTGAGCGCCTACCCACTGCACCACTGCCCTCTCCTGCAGCACTCTGGAAAAGGTTTTCTTCCAGGATATCTCTGTACTTGGCAACATTCATCTTTCCTTTAATTGTAACCAGTCGTCCTGTCCCTGCAGCTGAAAAACAGCCCCATAGCATGATAATGCCACCACGTTTCACTGTTGGGATTGTATTGGGCAGGTGATGAGCAGTGCCTGGTTTTCTCCACATATACCTCTTAGAATTAATGTCAGAAAGTTCAGTCTTCAGCTTATATGACCAGAGAATCTTATTTCTCATAGTCTGGGAGTCCATGTGCTTCTTGGCAAACTCTATGCAGGCTTTCATATATCAGCCTAATAGCATAATTGCCTAAGTCATATTTTAGCATATTTTGAGATACCTACCTAATTCTACTCTGCTAACAGTGTAGATTCATTTAGATAGATCTCAATATTGGCCAAAATATGACTTAGGCAATTATGCCATTAGGCTACTGATCTGTCTTGCACTGAGGAGAGGATTCTGTTGAGCCACTCTGCCATAAAACCCCAACTGGTGGAGAGCTGCAGTGATAGTTGAGTTTGTGGAACATTCTCCTATCTCCCTACTGCATCTCTGGAGCTCATCCACAGTGATCTTTGGGTTCTTCTTTACCTCTCTACCAAGGCTCTTCTCCCACGATTGCTCAGTTTGGCTGGTCGGCCAGGTCTAGGAAGAGTTCTGGTCATCCCAAACTTCATCCATTTAAGGATTATGGAGGCCATTGTGCTCTGATGAACCTTGAGTGCTGCAGAAATCCTTTTGTAACCTTGGCCAGATCTGTGTCTTGCCACAATTCTGTCTCTGAGCACCTTGGGCAGTTCCTTTGACCTCATGATTCTCATTTGCTCTGACATGAACTGTGAGCTGCAAGGTTTTATATAGACAGGTGGGTGGCTTTCCTAATCAAGTCCAAAAAGTTTAATTAAACACAGCTGAACTCCAATGAAGGAGTAGAACAAT
The DNA here is from genome assembly GCA_015106715.1 of Bujurquina vittata. Lineage (NCBI taxonomy): Eukaryota > Metazoa > Chordata > Actinopteri > Cichliformes > Cichlidae > Bujurquina > Bujurquina vittata. Next base: position 16,331 of record VUQK01029630.1, on the reverse strand, counting down.
CTCAAGGAGGATTAAAATAAATGGACAGCATGTGAGTTAAATATGAACGTCACAGCAAAGGGTCTGAATACTTACGACTATGTCATATTTCCGTTTTTATTTTTTAATAAATTTTCAAAAATTTCTACATTTCTGGGTTTTTTTTCTGTCAAGATGGGGTGCTGAATGTACAGTAATGAGAAATAAAATGAACTTTTTTCATTTTAGCAAATGGCTGCAATGAAACAAAGAGTGACAAATTTAAAGGGGTCTGAATACTCTCCGCACCCACTGTAAATGTGCGCAGTCTGCAAGCAGAGAAGTGGTTTGTGTAACAAATGCAGTCACAGTCTGGAGCTTTGAGCTTTGCAGAAACACTAAGTTTTACCCTGCGATTTATGAGAGGTTCTGGACCTGCAGTAGATTTTTTTTTAATTACAGCACTGAAAAACATTTCTGAAGAATGCCAAACTATGAACATTTAACATTTACCTTATAAATCTACCAAAGGGAATGCTTGATTACTCACAGCGAGCGGTCTCTGGTCTCACCTTGTTTGACCGTAACGGATGGAAACAGCTGGCCATTCTTAATATTTTCTTTAGCACCGTGCAGTGCTGATGATAGAAACTCTTCAGCCTTCATGTACAACACCAACTGCTCTGCATAGCTGGAACATTACATAAGAAACACAAGTTATTTTTAAGATGTTTTTTTTAAACAAAGAGATCTAGTCCACCTTTTGAGAAAATTTAATGCCTCTTACCCCCACTCTCTACTCAGAAGGCTGATCTGATCTGTCACCAAACTCTGCTCTAGGAAGGAAACATCAGGACAGCTGATGGGATCCAGCCCCAGCTCCTTAGAGGAAGCCAATTCCATGACGCACTGGACGAAAGCCAAAGTGAACCGCATGTCACTCAGAGCATCTGTGTGTGGCTCCTGTGAAAAGAGCGCATGAAATACTCTCAATGTGGAAGTTTTTCACGTGGAATCCACAAATTTACATTAATGATGATCACTGTAGAACACCATCAGTGTTTGACTGTACCTCCATAAGTGTGTCTTCAGGGAGTTCTGGAGGATGAAAAATCAGACCACTGCGTGGAATAGACTTCAGGGCTTCAGCGTCACTGTGCCTACGGTGTCCTCTATGGAGATGCCAGCCTCGGTTATTGTAGCTGGGAGTGTCTGTATTTACAACAAAAACAAGGTTATGTTTAACCCATACAGCTGATACATAAATGATGGAGATGAACAGGATTAACTGATAACATGTTTTAGCTTTAAAATAATCTTTTAAAACGTAAACATTTAACAAAATGCAACTAAATTGTAATAATGGTTTCCCTCCGATTATCACACCACGTTTCACTTGTGCTAACGGTCTAAATAATCTCCAAACTTAAGAAAGCAGAACATGATAAAAGCCTCACTGGAAGCTAGAACACCTACCTGAAGACCTCCTCTGTAACATGGTATCAGGAGGAGAGTTTCCACTGGAAGGAGAACCCACAGTGAAGATCACAGGAACTGGGCTGTCCGAGCATCGGAAAACTCCATGATAGCCAGCAGGTGGAGCTGTAGGAACAAGTAAGAAGAGTCAAAGCTGCCACTCCTTTGGTAAGGAAGCCCAGCTGAACTGACGTCCAGTAAATGGCATGGTCAGTGATTGAATTAGATGTGTCAGACTGCCCTTCAAGTGCAATGATTTAATTTTTGTAAATCTTTTCCTTTGCATGACTTTAATGCAGTGTTTTTATGAAATGGATCATTGGTACAGAAAACAAAAGCTGTGCCAGTAGAAATCATTTGACTGTTTTTACTTTTCGCACTTTACACTGATACCTGTTATATCCATGCTTTTCTCACTGGTCAGGCTCTCGTCTCCTCTCTCGTCAAAGAGCTGAACTCCGAGGGCCGCCTTCAGAAGCATGTCAGATAACCTTCCTGTGCTGATTGAGCTGCACATGTAATATATCCAGACACCCTTGTGAGCGTTTAATAATTGATCAGACAGCATATGTTTTACTGTGTGGCATCTCTTAGTGGCAAGTTTTAATACGGAGTCTTAATTAGATGTGGAATATTAAAGTCACATTTCATTCCATCAGCTTATAATTTTGCAGAATATTAATATATTGTCAAATAGCTTTATAATAATTTAACCATTTATTTATAATGATAATGAGAGTATTATACCTTTTAAAAGGGCCCTTTTTAATGGCTGATTTCCGGCTCAGACCGGGCTGGGATGCAGGATCAAGGGATTGCAGGTTTGGGACTGTCCTGGTTCGGTTTGGCATTCTTGGCTGAAGCTGCTGCTGAAAAGGAAATGGAACTGTTGAAACACCTTCAACTGTGTGGCCAGATTTTTATTTTTATTTTATTATTCTCTCACATCGCAGGAAGTGTAAAAATGTGCTGTTTTAAAGAGTGGTATAAATAATGTCACAGATAGACTAGCAGAGTAGAATGAATGTTTCTGTAATGCAGGAAGAAGCTGACCTTGGGTCTGTCTTGTATGTCAGGAGAACCAGCGAGCAGTTCGGTTCCCGTGCTGAGTGGGGGAGTCTGCGCTGATGTCTTTGGGCTTGTTCCCACTAGAGAACATTACAAATATAAAACCATTATTTTTAAAAAGCACAATATTTTTGTTGAGGCACTCACAACTTTATCACCCATGCTGACCGAGACACGCTCACGCATGTGCTCCAGGAGTTTAAAATTAAAAGCAGCAGAAAATTACCAACATTTCACCTCGAAACAAATCCCAAAATCCACAAAGGGAATATTATTTAAATTCATGTTGTGTGTTTGTGTGAAACGGTGGAATTTTTGTCATTGCCCAAATTGAGAGTGTGTTTTGCTGCTGGAACGTTATGGAGAAAGAGATGCTTAACAAAAGCCCTTCTCAGACATGAAACTCAATCTGATGGCAGCATAAATGTTGGTCTCTGAATACTAAATAACTATTTTTGTAACCTTCTTACAATAAGCATCTGAGCAGCAGTTTCTCAGTGTACTTCCAATGTCCAGTAAACCGTGTTTATAAAAGAGCACAGTTGACTGGCATTAATTTAAAAGTTATGTTTTTCAGTGTGACACAAAGCAGTCACTCTCATGGCCTCATGAATACTGCAGTATTTCGCATCCCATATCTGAAAAGGGCTCTGCAGGTAATACAGAAGCCAACTGAGATCACTACCCAGTGGGGAAGACTGTTGAGGTTGGCCTCCTGCAGAGGTGCGGGCAAAGCTTGGACTGGGAGATCCACATTCTCCATACTGTGGCGGGCTTTCATTGCTGCTGCTGCTGCTGCTGCTGCTGCCACCATATAAAGTGACCCTGCACGAGATGAGATGTTGTTAGGGCAAAGGAAGCAGAGAATGCATAACAGTAACATTAACAGTAAGAATGAGAGCTGCCCTGGTTGTACAGATAAATTGCTGGACTTGCCTGGTGGAGCCATGAGAGCTGGCAGACTGCATACGGTGGTAGTTTTGGATCTGAGTTGGGACTGGAATGGGAACAGAGGGGCTGCATTTACCGCCAAC
>VUQK01029629.1:0-14292 GCA_015106715.1 Bujurquina vittata | reverse complement strand
AAATGATTGAGAATGTTTGTGTGGTGAAATGCCCTTTAGACACCAAAAATAGCAAATGTGTGTGAATCGATACATTTTCATTATGGGGTGTGTTATTAAAGCTCAGCCAACACAGACAAACACACGCTCAGTCCCTCTGACACACACACACAGCTGCCAAACCTGTTATGATTAATAAATAAACTAGCTCAATCTTAATGAACTGAAATGTTGTAAAATTTAGTAGCTTGATGGGGGGGAATAATTTTCCATTTGACTTCCATTATAAAAGATGAATCTGGTAATAGTTTGGGCTTAGGTTTAAATATTATTGCTACATGCTTTGAAATTGTGCTTTTTTCTGTCTAATTGCAATGTTTGTTGTTTGCTTTTGTTTTTTATTTTTTGGTTTTTTTGTCCAGCTCTTTGCTTCAACAGATCTGGGCCGCAAGTGGACCTTACTTCAGGAGAGGGTGACAAAAGACAGAGTTTTCTGGTCAGTTTAACTTAATTTTTGTGAGTATTGAATAATACAACCTCAAGAATGCAGATCGGTGCTAAATGCCACAACACTGAGCGGAGTACGTTGAGCTAAACAAGTTCAGCATACCCTTTTTCTCGTCGGGGTTCACGTAATGAGGCATCGACAGTACCTCCAAGTGAAGGTGGATCAGGCAACCCTGGTTTTTCCAGTCTAGTTACAAGTTTGTTCACATTAAACTGTAGGATCTGACCAATCACAGACATGGATCGGTCTACTGGCAGCAAAGCAGCGTACTTTACTGCAGTAATTCAATTAAAGAGCAGGCTACAGAACCAGTCAAAAGTTTGCAAACTGTGTAAACTGAAGAGTCTCTAATTTTTATGGTACCTTAATTTTAATGGAGAGAGACAGAATATCAGCAAAAGGTTAAAATAAATTGATTTGCTTGGTTACACACATACATACTGTAATGCAGGCTAATTACTAGTTGGTGCACAAGTATGTGTGATAGGCACAATGCGGTACACTTCAGTGCTGTATCTTTATATTAAAAATGCTCCATATAGTATATGCATTTTAAGGCCTTTGACTGAAAAAGCAATATATTACTAACATTGCTTTAAACGTCTTTGTCCTGGTTCCACAGGAGCGAGGCCTGAAAGCTGAAGGCTCTGCCTCCTGTTCTACTTTAGAAACTCTAGGAACCACAGATAAGCCTGCATTCTGAGAGTGAGGTGCCCTGTTGGGATAATATGGTGTCGTGAGGCCTTTATGAGGTCTTATCATTGAAGACTTTATATGTGAGAGGAAGGATTTGAAATTCAATTTTGGATTTAACAGGGAGCACAGAGAAGCTAATCTGGGGCCAATCACAGTGTTGCTGGGGGCCAAGGTGAAACTATCCAGAGTAAGGATCTGATTACACAGCATGTTTCAAAGATTTTTCTTCATCACAACCTGCATTGTTCGAATTTAGGAGAAGAAAATACATACTTTTGTAAGCTCCCTTCTTCTAATACGGCAAGCCCAAAACTCAAAGCGGGAGCTAACTTTGCTCTTAATGTTGAAAGTTCAAGCTGCCAATACCACTGCAGCATTTTTAAAAAACCAGATTAATTTGTGAACAAACAGAAATGTTGAAAGGATATACTTTCTATAGAAAGTATAGAAAATAAAGATGGAAAGTAAAACCAGAGGAAGCCACAAACCAGGATTTTAGGGTTTTAGATTATGCTTTATTACGATCTATGGCACAGCACAGCATTCAATCAGTAAAACAAATGTTTTTGTTCAGGGATGCATGTTAAATAACTATAACTATAAATAACTATATATATACTGTATATATATATAAAGCATGGAGGAGATTCCAAGACACAGGCAGTAGAACCAGATGATGCCCAACCACCTGCAATAAGATGGTAAATGGACGGGTTCTTATATAGCACTTTTCTATTCTACTTGATCATGCAAAGCGCTTGATACAGCATGCCTCATTCACTCATTCACTCCCACACATTCATACAACTCTTCTACACATACGTGCTCTCTATTCAACATTCAGACAGCTCAATGGTTGGAATAAAACCTGTGCTATCAACACACACGCCCTACAGGTTATATGGATATCCAGCTGGAATAATAAGCTGACCACAGGAGGAGATAGATGACACTGATGCCAATACTCAAAAATGTCTCACAATAAACAAGGGTCTCCACCTAAAGTCCAGCATCCTGAGGCTCTATGAGCAACTGAAAGAGGGAGGACAGGGAATAGTGAGTGTCAGAGCCACAATGCAAGAGGACAACATGGGATTTTTATGAATACATTTGGAAGATGGCCCACCAAAATGAGCAGCTCCACCATTGCCTCAGGTAGCTGAAGACAGATGGTGATGAGGAACAGGAGCAGGAACTGTCAAATGAGAGGCACAAACAAGTGGCCAGTAGATAGTGTACAGGAATATCTGCACCACATATGGATCAGAAGTCTACAACTGCCAATGAGAAACAACAGAAAGGGTGATTGAAAACAACACGACTTAATAAAAAAATAAATTGAACTCATTGTCATTGTGCACACAACGAAATGAGGGTTTCAGATCACTCATCCAGAGACAAGCATCTGCAGTCATGCAGCCAGAGACCGGCGCTACCGTTAGGCAATGTGGTTTAAGCGTCTTGCCCAAGGACGCAACGCAACGCAGGGACAGGGCTCAAACCTGCAACCTTTCGGCTGAAAGGCAAGCTCCTACCCACTGCGACGCCGCCACTTCAAGTCACAGGCAGACAAGCAATCGCTGGCCAACCAACCAGGCATAGTAGGGGTTGAGAAGGAGCAGAAGGCTGCAGCTGTGGTAGAAGTGGCAGGCCAGGAGACAGCAATGACAGAAAGAAGGAGCACAAGAAAATAGAGAAGTACCAGGGACTGAAGGAACAGCTGGAGCAGATGTGGAAGGGAAAGTCCAAACTGGTCCTGGTGGGAAGAGGAGCACAATATGTATCATCTCCTTGGTAAATCCTCCACGTGATGGTGACTTTTGCAGTTGGCTTTAAGCTGGCCTCTAGTGTTGTTTTTCACATCCCCGTTGAATTCCTGATGAAGACTTTTAGGGTCCTGACCTTGTATAGTTCTAAGAAAATCCAGGGTCCACATGTGAGGCATGGAGTCATTGGATTTATTATAGTGAACCCAGGTGGTGCACAGGAACCACGGGCTAAAGCCCAGTCACCAGATGCTCTCCCTTATTTCTTAGTTTCCACAGAAGCTTTTTAACCAAATACACTGATGCAAACATGGTGTGGGTGTTAACTTATGTTGTTTTGTAGCATTTTTTGTGAGCTATTTTTGATAAAAATAAAAAGTGATTAGATTTTGAAGCTTCATCATTATTTTAGTGTGTCTTAATAGTGTGCTATCATTTACACAATATCATTTATAAAATAAAACAGTACATCTAGTATAACTCGAGTTATATGCCAGATGCCAGATTTGTACAGTACTTACCATAATACATATAATAACAGGTCCACTTTTTCCTCATATGAGCTATTTCAGTTGAATTTTGGTAATAAATGTGACAGCTTATGTAGCTGAAGCTTGCTATAAATTATTTCTTGTAATAGTTTTGTGGTCGCAATGACAAAAAAAAGTATTGACAGGAGACCGAAGTAAATGGCTTTCATTCTCACATGTAATTTTTCACAGCTTTCACAGTCAAATCTTCCTTTTTCTCCCATCTTGGTTAGGCTTCTTGTTATTCATCCATGTAAAATATGTGCTATTATAAACTGAAAATGTTCAAATGTGCAGCATTTTAATACAGTTGGGTCCCTCTTTCTCATCTTTTTGTCAGGAAGGCATTGTAAGTTACTGTTAATTTTTGTCCCGGTTCACACACTCTGATTCATACCACCAATGCTAACCCACAAGTCATCTTCTCAGCATTGTAAAACATGAGAGCGGAGGTGGGGTGGTGTGAGAGAATAACGGGAATGCTAAATACAGATAAAAACAGTGCTTCTTACTGTAGACTAAAGTTACGTACTCAAGCAAGAACTGGATCATCATGTGACTGGGAAGTACACTATGTTATTCTGACTCTGAATCATGATTTAAACTAAACTTTTAACACTTTGAGAAGTACATATGTTTGCTTTCGTTCTGTGAGTTACGTGTGAAAATTTAAGTTTCTAATATGGAGCTGTAAGTATTTTGTGCAGCTTAAAATTTGAATATTATGCTTTAATAGTGGTACAAGATTAAAAGTTAGGAGATCACAACAGTCATTAAAATTCAAATGGTTTCAAAATCTGAACCATTACATATTGGCTATTCATCCAATTTTTACTAAGAAAAACCTGCAAAGCAGTTTATCAAACATCAATACCTTGCCAATCTGCTTAATATCTTCCTTATTTGATTTTGTTTGTTGATTTTCATTCAAGACAGAATAAACCGGCAAAAATTTGATGACCACTTAATTTATACCCCTTATCAAGTGCCATCATGTGACCAAACCTCTAATAGCCTGTTGCTTCAGCTGGTCTTTACAAAGCTTTACTTGGCTCTTTCTGAAGCCTGGTCCTAAATTTGTGTGTCAAGAGCAGTCTATAGAATGGATTTAACAACCATTTAAATTGGACTTTATAGTTTTTGGGCCACTGTAATGAGGAAAGTTGCATTATGGTTAGTTCAGTTGCACCAGCCAAACCAAACCCAGTCTTAACATCTCATTCATAGTGTAGCTTTTGCTGACCAACATACATTGTCAAATCTGATGTGCAGCACGTGTGACGGTTCAAAGCAAAAGCGTAAACACTGAAAAAACAAAATAAGAATATTGATAGAGCCATACAGTCAGCACAGCTGACATAAGGCAAAGGGCAGTGTACACCCTGTACAGGGGTAACACCTATGGGCAATTTAGAGTGACCAATTAACCTAAGCCCACTAACTGCATGTCTTCAGATTGTGGGGGGAAACCCATGCAGACACAGGGAGAACATGCAGATGCCACACAGCAAGATGCCCAGGCCAAGGTGGAACTGAACTCAGACCTTCCTTTATTAGCTGTAAGACAGCAGTGCCAGCAAATTGTGGTGGCTCGCAATCTATCCAAAGTAGTCCAAGGAAGGGACGGTGATGAAGCAGCGACAGGGTATTGGGCAGCCAAGGCTCACTGATGCATGTGGGGAGCAAAGGCTGGCCCATGTGGTCCAATCCAGCAGACGGTCTACTGTAGCTCAAACTGCCATAAAAGTTCATGTTGGTTCTGATAGAAAGGTGTCAGAATACACAGTGCAGATATAGTTTATTGTGTATTGGGCTGCATAACCACAGACCAGTCAGGGGGCATTGCGAAACGTGCCAACCATTGGCACAAGCATCAGAACTGGACCATGGAGCAAGGCAGGATAATGTGCACTACCACAAAGCACAGGACCACCGTTACTACAGTACACTTTCAGGGGTCTAGTGGAGTCCATACCTCAACAGGTAAGGGCTTTTTTGGCAGCAAAAAGGGGGACCAACACAGTCATAATGTTATGCTAGATCGGTGCATCTGACCAACAGTCAATGGCCTGAGCTGTGATTGAGCAAAACTGCTGATGATTCTAAATGTCTAATTTCTACTTTTTACTTTTTTAAAACTGAGGGGGGAAAAAAACATCTTTCAGGCTTGTTCTTCACCATCTCGGTCCATATTTTTGACGTTGTTTTAACGTTGTTCATAACTCGAGCACAGTGTCATCTAGGATGTTCAGATTCACACCATAGATGCATCTACTAAAAATTAGCAACAAGATTTGAATCTTGGCAACCTTGACCTGAAGGTAAAGGTCAAAGGTCAAGTTTTCTGAAAATTTTGAACTTATAACACAAGAATGACGTGACCTGGGATCTTCAAGTTCCCACTAAAGATACATACTGTTCAAGCTGGACCCATCAAACTTCACGCACTTGTTCACTGACTTTACTATAACAGTACCATCCATCCGTCCATCCATCCATCATTTAAAAGATTGCAGTTGCTACTACTTACAGGTCTTTGATCCTAAATGTTTCTACATGTAGAAACACTGTGACTGAGGTGAATGTTTTTCTTTGGAGGGTCCTGAAAGGCGAGTTAGTAGAACACATCACATGGGCAAAAATCCAGCAAGTTTGTATGGCCAGAACATTTAGTCAGTATCTTCTTTCTCTATAGTTTCTGTCTTACTCCGGTATATTAAGAAAGCATTGAAGTGGCATGGTCATTAAAAACACACATTTTGTGACTGTGCTTTACTACAGTATATCTGTGTTTTAGCCTAACCTCTAATCTCAATGTAATACAATTCTCTTCTGTGTTCCAGGTCTGTAGCTGGTGTGGATGTGGATCCTGATCTGGTGCACATGGAAATGCAAGATACAAGTGGAGGTGCAGTGATGTTCCATTTCTCTTTTTATGACGTTCGAATTTGGAGAGAGAAAATCAAAATCATAGCAGTTTATAAGGTTGATGTGTATGTTGAGGCAAAATAAAGCATAGAGTTTAAACTTTGGTGCGATTTTGTTTTATTGACAGACAGCAAATCAGCCAAGACGCCCTAAAGAGACCGAGAATGAAAACAATCATGCATTTGAAACACTACCAGGCTTATTCTTTCTTGGCTTTAAAGGAATGTTAATAAAAATCATGGACTGGCACCATCACAAGTTGAATAATAGAAGACCCAAATGCTGGATTTCAAGCAAAAAGTGAACCTTTATTAGGTTGGATGCAATGTCTAAAGCCAGGTCCAAAAACAAATTCCAAAAATGAGAACTTCGAAATCCAAGGGTTAGGCAAAACTAAGAGCATAGAGGAAGATACAAGGCAAGATTACAGAGAAGGACAGGAACAGGGGGGAAATGAGACATGGGTGATAGTCATCAAGATTATCCCAAGAGAGGAAGTAAACCTCAAAGCAAGACACAGGAGACCTCTAACCTATAGAAGGAAAACACACTGAACACAGGAGCCAAAAGGTAATAATATCACAAAACTTTATCACAAAAAGCATTTCAAGAATAACAAAAACAAGACCAGGATTCTAAATTAAATCAAATCCAAACCTGAAAATATAAATATAATCATGCTCAGACACTAAAGTACAGAAAAACTTGAACAGAAACCCAAACTCAGATGCATCGAGTAAGGATGCAAAGCCAAAAACACAACCAATCTCATTAGTAAATATGTCCCTAATAGTGGATTGATTAAGTAAATGTAAAAGAATTTATTTTGTTCCTTGGTACATGCCACGCTGTATATGAGTGGTGCCTTATTCAGATCAGATATGACATTCAGCTTCCTGCTGTGTTCCACCTATCCAGGCAGCACTAGTCGCACAATTTCAAAGCAAGGTAATAGAGGAGGTGAACGAATGAGCTTGGTGTGGGTCTGTTGGTAGTTCCTGTGTGTCAGGGGTTAGTGGGGGATTAATGGGTAAGTTAAATAGTCAGGGTCCCTGAGGGCAACAACAGTCAACTTGGATTATCATATCTACTGAGTGACAGCGCAAAAACCTCCCCACAGAGGGAGGGCCAAGAGGGTAATAGAAATGTGCGTTTGTCAGTGAAGGTTGTAAATGTTCACATTTTTTATCCTCAACTTGACTTCACCTTCTCTGGGTCTCCCAATCTATAATCTCACTCTCTGAATAAACCTGAGCGGGCAAACTCAGACAGGAGTGACTGACTCTGAAGGGCAAAATGAACGATGCGTTTATCTTATTTGCAGTTCCTCTCTCAATAAACCTCCCTTTATAAATGTCTTTTAAAAGCCGAACCTCTTGAGGAGCAGACGAGCAGTCTTTTAACCCACACGCAGGAAGACGCTGCCTTCATTGTGAAATCTGTCAGGCTGAACAAAGCTCCCTGTGTTTGTGGATGGTGAAGATGAGAGGCTGTCTGTCTGGGCTGAATGCCCAGTTACGGGAGCTCTTGCTTGGGTACATGGCCTCCTCTTTTTCATTCTCCTCCCTTTTCCTCTCCTTGCTTCCATACCCAGATAGATTGTTCAGGAAGGCTGGGGCAATCAGGCGTGGTAATCCAATCTGTTTGCTCCGTCCCCCCAAACCCTCTGCCCCCATCCTTGTCACACATAGCACGGCCAAGGTTAAACAGTGACGTGCTACCAAAAAGGACACAGGAGCAGTGAGGAGCTGCGGCCCTGCCAGGGCTCCCAGGACTGCTGTCTGATGTTGTAGAAGGGCTGGTCGGGTGGGAGGGAAGCCTCCTAGGAGATAGGGTGATCAATTGATGGATGAGCCATGTGTACAGAGATGCTAGCTGGGAATATGTCTGTGTATGTGTGTCATTAGGTAGATTGATGGGGAGGAAAGCATGAGTGTACTTTGCAGATATTGACGCTGCAATGTTAGGCCTGCAGAAACAGTGGTGTACTATAAATGTGTACATGCCTCTACAAGTCCCACATGCATTGATTTTTTTTTTTTTTTTAAATGAGCACCACAGTCTCAATAAAATGTCTTCACTTAGGTTTATCTGCTCCACAAGGCCCTCTTTACTTGATATGGTTTCCCTTGTCATGCCACCCAATTTCGGTATGCGTGCTCAGTATGCGAGTGTGTTTGCAGGTATGTGAGGACTGCAAGTGACATGAAGAAATGTATGTGCCACAAGCTGGAATTAAACACTTAGCTCAATCTAATTGGTTTTTAATGAGTTCTCCATTGTATGCTGCTTTGATTAAATGTCTGGGCTTTTCAATAAATTAGCCACTCCATTTATTACACATTTATTACATCTCTTGAACAAAGACAAAGCTGAGGGGGAAAAGTACAGTTCTGATGAAGAGAACTGCGATCGTCCTGGAGATGAACTGATTAGAATCAGTTTGATTGTTTTCTACGTTGGTTTTATTCTACTATGAAACTATGCTATCACAACGGTAGTAACAGATGCCAATGTAAAGAAGCTAGGATGCATTAGTGATGCATTAAGGGAACTAGATATGGTACTACAGCTCAGGCTGGCAGCATATTTCTTCCACTAATCACTTCTGCTACAAAACAAAAAAATAAAAACACGCCTGTGGCGCATATCTGAACACTATAAAAGAAGCATCTACCTACAGCTGAGTGTTTTTTACAGTCTTTTATTAATTTTTTAAACCAGGAAGATTCATGTTTGTAAAATATGAAGGGTTATTAGGACCATTTTGTGTTTTAAAAAGGGCATAGGGAAAGAGTCATCTTCTGAGAAAAACTTCTTACCAATTTATAGGGAAAAAAATCACAAATTTACAAGCAAAGAACTCACATTTTTTATCGTTCATCTGTATATGAAAAGTAAACGTAACTTCTATTTGCCAGTTAATGATTTGATATTTCAGTTTCAGTCCTCTAAGCAGCATCCAATTTGCTGTTTTTTGTTATCAAACTGCGACCATATATTCATGTAGTTTCAAAAGATCAAGGTCAGTTTGAGGAATGTTTCATCCACTTCAGATGCTGATAAGCTTTTAAGTTGTATCTGAGTATCTGACATCATCAATTGAAGGTCAAAGCAAAAAAAAAAAAAAAGAAATGTGTGTTCAGCTGCATTACTCACCTGGCACATGTGTGGATGCAGGCTAGAAAGTGTGAAGCTGTGTGTGTGTGTGTGTGTGTGTGTGAGCACATTTTCTCTATTGCAAACTTGTCACCTCTTGGGGGAGAATAACAACTGAATTTCAGGAGTCAATGCTGCTGATGCAGCTGCTGGTTGAAATTCAATAGTGCTTTGCACCAGGCACTAGCCTCTCTGTGTGCCTCTGTGAGGATGATCCCTCCTGGCCATTTGGATCTTGGAACGGCTGCATGTCTATGGGGGAGCTGTCATATCTTATAGAGTTTGGAAAAGGATGTCTCCATTTTTCTGTTCACCTAGATTTTCCTCACATACATTTTCTTCAAGCCAGTAACAGGAAACCAGCTTCTGGTTCCCGTGGCTGGATGTTGGTCTTTAGCTTTGTTTTATGCTCATATCTCCTTACTTCTGTTTTTTAAATACAGTCCCATCAGAGGTTTGGACAGTGTGTCCAAACCTCTGATGGGACTGTATAAGTAAATTAATCGTGAATGCTATTCGGATAAACATTAAAAATTGTAAATATTCAGCATATTTAATCAAGTCAGTTTATTTATGTAGCATATTTATCATCTGCCTATTTTTGGGGTGGTGGGGAGAGATGACAAAGCTGAATTGCAATTAATAACATGATATTGTAGAATGTGAATCTATTTCTAAAATGCCAGCAGTAATCATTCCTTCCTCTTTCCTTACCGCGTCCTCTTCCTGTCCGTGTCACTCCAGGTTACCTGTATGTTACCTGCCTCATTCAGAACTGCTCGGACAAAATGGTGACGGCACAGTTCCTTGGAAAAATCGATCACAACTCACTGCTGGTACAGGATGACTACATATTTGTCAAGGTAAAAGTGGGATTGACGTACATTAACTGTTTTCATTTTTATTTTTTATGAGGAAAAGATCAATTAAAATGAAAGAAATTAAAGTAGCTCAAAGGTTTCTCTTCTCACCTTGTATGTCCTGGCTATTTCCATACAAACTTTGAATCACTGGAACTAATTCAACTAAATTCACCCCATTTTGCACTCCTCATTAGCTAATATTGTCAATATTACAACTGACTGCGGCATTAAAGAGAGGACTGGAATTGTTCCTCTGAGGGGTTCGATTTCTATTTTAGTGTCCCATGATGCATCACGGTTTTTTAACTTGAACTTGTTCAGCTTTTCCCACAGCGGACAGCATTTGCTACAGATTTAGTAGGCTGTATTTGTGTTGCAGGAGGGAAAATGTGTATCCTCATATAATCCACAAAATGAAGCTCACACGATTTCTACATAGCCACCTGGCCACTGAGCTGGTTAGAAGGGAAGACATGAGACAGGAAGTGCCGGAGCTGAAACAGTGACTGAACCTCAAAAGGAGGATTGTCCTCTGGTCAGTCGATTGTAGATTGCATAATTTTCCTAAATGGATGAAAAAAGAAGAACAATAGATGCTAAAATGACTTGTAAAGCATTTAATGTCTTTTTTGGTTCTGAGAAAGCACAATATAAATAATAATATAAAGTTGTTTTAAACATCTAAGTCTACCTAAGGTAGATAGGTAAGACACCTTTCAGGTTTTTTGAGACAGTAACTGAGGTGCACACTCTTTAATTGCACTGATTGCATGGCATTGTGTGTACTAAATGGTTTCCTAATACTCCTTTGTAGTCTTAATTTCTCTGCAGCCCACTGCTTCATTATATACTACTCAAAAAAATTGAAAGAACACTTAGAAAACACGTCAGATTTCAATGGGAAAACAATCATGCCGGATATCAGTAGTGATATGGATTGGGTAATGTCGTTTGATGGAAATAAAATTGTCCACCTACAGAGGGATGAGTGCAGCCCGCTAGTCCATTTTGCCAAACTTTCATTGCAGCGACTCAAAATGGTACTCATTCGGCTGTCAGGGCAGGCTCCTAATGAGATGATGGATGGCGTCTTGGGGGATCTCCTCTTGGCATCACTGAGCTCCCGGACAGTCTGAGGTGCAACCTGGCAGCTTCGGATGCAATGATGTTTATCTCTATAATAAAATAGTATGGTCAGCAGTTTTGAGTGCTGCACTGAGGTCTAGCAGTACAAGGGAATGGATGCAAGAGATGGAAATGTATGAACAAGTGAAGATGGTATGTTGAAAAGATAAAAGGAAGTGCAGCCTGGAGGTGGTAGGATGGATTGAAACATAATGTCCCAGAGGTGTTCTATCGGATTTAGGTCAGGCAATTGTGGGGGCCAGTCATTGCGTCACCCTCAAGGACCTGTCTGCATAGTCTAGCAACATGAGGCGGTAAATTTTAGCAACCCTGCAAAATTTGTGGGGTGGCTTTAGCTCAGGAGAGAGAGCACATCATCTACTATTTAGAAGGTCAGTGGTTTGATCTGCATGCCAAAGTATCGTTGGGCAAGATACAGAACCCTAAGTTGCTATCCAGTGTGTTCATTGGAGTGTGTTAGATAAAAAAAAAAGCATTTAGATATAGAATAAAGTGTTTGTATGAATGGGTGGGTGAATGAGGCATGCTGTATTAAGCGCTGTGAGTAGAAGTAGAGAAGAAAAGCACTATATAAGAACGACTCCATTTAGCATTTACCCACTGCACCAGTGTAGGGTCTGGCAGTGGGTCCAAATATTTCATCCCAATATCTAATGGCAGCCAGGGTGCCGTTACTGTCTGTCCATTTCCCTATCCAGCTCTTCTAGAGTAACTGCCCGTCTCCTGGAATCTCCTCCATGCTCTTGAGATTATGCTTGGAGACTCAGCAAACCTTCTGCCAGTGGTTAATGTTGATGACATGCTGGAGGAGTTGGACTATCTGTGCCACCTCTGTAGGGTCCAGGTATTGCCTAAAAAGCACACACAAAAAAAGGCTAGACACTTGTATCTTGACATGATGCGTTTAAGATGGAAGGCAAAACTGACTGTGTGGATCTTTCAAAGGACCATCTTGTGGTGATGTTGGTCAGTGCCACAAACACACTGGCAACTACATTGTGGATACATGTTTCTTAAGGTAGTCTTTTTCTTTTCGCAGGGTGTCCATGATGTGGCATTGATAAACCGCTTGGAATGAAACTGTCAATATCACTTTCTGTCCTGACACTCTAGTTCTTCTAAGCTAGACTTTTACCAGGATGATACCATGTAGTCTGAGGCCAGCATGAGAGACATAAAACTTTCAGATATGATGAAGTAAAAGTCGCATGTGTTATATGCCTTGCCAGTAGATGTCTTACCAGTTATGGACCATAGAAATACCATGAAGTTTTTATTCCCTTGACACAAAATAATGCTTTGTTTCAAACTAGTTGCCTATCTCAGTTGTGCATAAGGTCTCCTTTGGCTGGAATGAACAACCTGCCAGTTATGGTATTCGGAAGACACGAGTGTCACTCCAAGCTTGACATTTTAAGCTTGAAGGATTCATATTATAAAGAGCCACAAACTTGACTTTTGTCTCCTGACTGATACACAGTTGCTGAAATATGCCAATGCTATCCCATGAACATTCTTTTTAGCTCTCCAAAATGGGCCTGTAATCTGTAGATGGTTAAGACACTGGTGCCAACACCTTGTGCAAGAGAAGCAGTGGGAATGAAACAATATGGTGCGTTATTTATTCTCTTTCAGCATTCATATTTATGTTGTATCTGTCGGTGCATCTATTCAGTTGTGGCTGTGTTTGCACTTACAGCTGAGGCTGCAGCTTTACGTCTGTTTTACTGATAAACTCCTGCTGACCAGATAACATATAGTGCTGTCGCTTGAACTGGAAAAAAAAAATTCTATTTGTGATAGTGTGCGGAATTAATCTTGCCTTGTCTATGATTGACTTTGCCATGCAGTACAGTATTTTATGCTCTGCAGAGGCCAATGGCTGAATTTTTGCATAGTGAATAGACATAAGCTGGTAGGGCAAAACACAATCCATATATTGGGACAAAGTTGTTCTATCTTGGTGTGTTTGCATATGTGGATATGAATAGAGGTATGTGTGCATGAGTTTTTGCATCTGTGAGAAGAACACCATCGAGCAACTGCAGACTGGTCCATTATCCTTAAGGCATTATCCTCCCAGTATTTCTTGCATTACTTTTTTCCCACATATCAGATTTACGGAGAACAAAGGCTCATTGTCCATGTGAGGGGTTGGTGGGATATGTATTCTGATTTACTCATCTCAAAACAGAATGTCCATATTGTCCAGCTGCAAGAATCTAGATGGCATAGGATAAAAACATTCATTCATCAAGGTGTCTTTTAATCGCACATGTTCACAGTTATAGGCGTAGGAACCGGGGGGGGGGACACGGCGCATTCGTCCCACCCAAAAATTACACCGTGAAAAAGAAAAATACTTGACTTTGAAATCTTTAGCTCGCGTGCTTTTATTTTGAAGGTGCAGCGTAGCGTCCTGTCCCTGCGCTCCCCCCGCCCCCCCTCTGAACGGCTGCGCTTTGGAGTGTTTGGGAGGGGGGAGAGAGCGGCAGGAGTCAGAGACTCTTCTGAATGAGGTAAAACCAGGCTGAAAGTAAGCCGGTCCGGTACAGTGTACCACTAAAAGAACACAAAAACAAACGAAAATAATGAAAACAAATTGAAAAAAGATTTTCGTTAACTGAAATAAATAACGATAATAAAAAGGAAAAAAATATAACTAACTAAAACTATTGTGGGCTTACAAAACTAACTAAAACAAGCTGAAATTAGAG
>VUQK01029627.1:4820-16411 GCA_015106715.1 Bujurquina vittata | reverse complement strand
TCCAAACAATATTATCGTTAATCGCAATAATTTATGAGACAATCGGCCAGCAAAATTTGTTATCGTGACAGGTCTAATTGCACATTTTTAGGTCGTACGTTTTTAGGTTGTTCAATTCAAAACTTATTTTGATAGGAGCTACGGTTTTTGATTTTGAAGCATTTGTTCGAGCCGAGGCCAATTCAACAGGGTTCTGCCACAGTGCCTGCATTTTCAGTTTGAAGATCAAAGCGTGCAGGGGCATTCTGATTGGCTGATGATACTTCAAAGTATCATCAAAGTGATTTGTGGAGCATGTAAGTGGTTCAAAGCATTTTTTGGCATTTTAGCTCCGATCTTTCAGCTGCAAGCATTCACAGTAGCATTTTCTTCAGGAAATGCTTTTTCTAGTTTTTAAACTGTAATTCCACATTTACTTTTATTTACCTTGGAAGGCACACAGGTGAATATTTCTGTGAGTGTGTGTGTGTGTAGATATAAAGGTATGCATGCATATATATATATATATATGTTTATATATTTTTATTGTTTATCCATGCATGCATACCTTTATATAAAGAATCCTTGAGTGGAAGAAGCAGGTGCTCAAAGTGCTGAGATACCCCCGTGAGATAATCCGATAGAGAAAGTCAGAATAAAGACGTTCCTCACTGAACTCATTCGAGTTAAAATTGAAACCAAAAAACCTGCAGCGTCCGACCAATCAGAGAGCCGAGAGGTTGACCACAGGAAGGTTTTCAGACCTGAACAGCTGATCACTAGGATGAACTTTGTCTTTGACCTGTGTGTGTGTGTGTGTGTGTCTGTAGTGGCATACTCTTATTGTGAAATCCTGAGATGAGCCGCAGCCGGGGACAGTTCCGCACTCACCTGGTTCATGCCGGCGTTGACGAACAGCAGGCTCGGGTCTCCTCTGGGCCGGACCGGGGACGACGGGACCAGCAGGTGTCCGTGTTTGTCGCTAAAGAAGTTCACGAAGGTGCTCCGGACACAGGCGGCGGGCAGCGGCGGAGGTGAGGCGCTGAGGGAGCGCTCTGAGGTGCAGGAGAAGCGGCCCGGCGGTCCGCCGACCGGTCGGAGCCTGCGGAGGAGCAGTCCGAACATCCGGATTACAGTGACACGAACCGAACCGGACCGGACCAAAAACACACCGACCCCTAGACGGACTACAGGCTGCAAGGAAACGCATGCGCACTGGCTGTTTTTTCTTCTTCTTGTGAGGGTGTTAAACCATACGAGCTCCGCCGCTATCTGCTGGTGACGTGAAGCAACTGCAGCGTGACGTCATTAAAAACCCAGCGTATTGGTCTCAGGAGGTTAAAGGTCACACAAAACATCCATACATATAACAAATTTCAAAGCAGCTCAGTGTGAACCCAAATACTGAGATGTGATCCTGACTGAGCCAGGTTCTTCTCCTGCAGCTACTGAGTTCCTGCAGAACATCAGCTTCCATCAGTCTCCAGCGATAAACAGGCAGGCGTCCCTCAGTGTGAGGACGTGAAGGAAACCTGTGCAGAGTAATGGAGCATGTTCTCAGCTGAACCTTTTAAACATTTTCATGTTATGGGGTTTTATTTAAACATGCATCCTGCTGGCTTCTCTGGCACTGATGGCAGCGGGATCAATAAAAGGATTTGCAAGGCTGGGACCATCATAGGACAAAATTTTGAGACATTTGAGTCAGTAAGGGACAGGAGGTCACTGAACAAGCTGCTCTCTATTATAGAAAACCCATCTCACCCACTCCACTCCACACTGCTGAGGCAGCAGAGCTCCTTCTCCCTCAAAATGATTCAACCTCACTGCCATAAAGAACGTTTCAGGAAATCATTCCTACCATTTTCCATAAAGCTGTATTATTATACAGCTTTATGGAAAATGGTAGGATTCACCTGTCTCTTCTTTCTAAGACAGGTGAACATACCTGTCAGGACATAAGACCCTACGCACAAAATTGTGTATTATATCCTCTTGCTGCTTCCAGATTATTCTTTGTGTACATATTCTGATTTATAGTGTATATATTACATATTATATTATTTATCAATGCGGTTTGCACTACCCTCTTGTACAATGTCAGCCTTAATATAACTCTTTGTTACCTACGTTTTTATCTGTTAGCTATTTCTATATGTATAGTTCAGTACTCATCGTTGGCACTCTCACTTTGATGTTTAGTTACTGTAGATTGTATTTTTCCTGCTGCTATCACACAATTTTCCTTGCGGTATCTATCTATCTATCTATCATAAATATTAAAAGTTTTTACATGAATTATCCATGTAAAATAAAATAAAAGAACAGCGTACATATTTCCGAGCCTGGGATGCTCCGTGAAGGCATCAGCAGTACCGGGAGGCCCCGCGCGCCCATCATCCCTGATTAAACTCACCTGAGGCCGGGAGCTCGGACGTTTCCCGTGAAGTTGAGTGGAGCTGCGGCGGTACGATGCAGAAAGGACTCAAGAAGTACTTCGTGAACATGGACGAGTACCTGGCCAGCCTCGGTCTGTACCGGAAGATGGTGGCCCGGGATGCGTCCAGCCTGTTCCGAGCCGTGTCCGAGCAGGTGAGACGGGAGAGACGGGGGTACACGAGTACGCCAGTGTGAGGGCACTTAATTACTTTACTCAGAGCTTAATCTGGGGGAGGTCAGAGGTCACGGACCACTCTGCACACACTCTGCACCTAACGCACAAAGTAATTCTGCAGAGAGTTTGGGCTTCTCAGAGTTGGAGAGCAGCTCCATGGGCCTGTCCTCAGAGGCTGCTGGTGGTGTGTGTATAAGCGGCAGCTCGGTGAACTCTGACCTTTGGAAGTTGGTTTCTGATTTAACCTGTCCTCAAGCTCTGTGCTGCTTTCACTGCTGCAATTGTTACTTAGAGTAATCTATTACCTCTATCTAATCTGTTACTCTTCAAGAATATAATTCATTACATTCCTTATGACCTCCTGCTAGGGTTAGGAGTTGGGTCCCCTGATAAAGATGTTTTTCAGCAAACGCCTCAGGTTTTCCTGCAGGATGCACGTTCCTGAGTTCTGAATCTGCCTTGAGATGCAGTCTTGATGCTGCAGTGGCGCGCTTCCTGCTTCAAAGACAGAAAGTCACAAGACATTCAATTCAATTTTATTTATAAAGCACCAGATTGCAACAGGCACTTTATATTGTAATACCCTGTAATAATACAGAAAAAAACCCACAACAATCAAAATGATTCCCTATGAGCAAGCACTTGGCAACAGGGGGAAGGAAGAACTCCCTTTTAACAGGAAGAAACCTCCAGCAGAACCAGGGAGGCTCAGGGAGGGGCAGCCATCTGGGGGTGATAAGAGGGAGACAGGATAAAAGACACACTGTGGAAGAGAGCCAGAGATAAATAACGATTAAATGCAGAGTGGGGTATAAACAGAGGACTTCAAGAAAACATTGTGATGCAGGAGTGTGCTCAGTGATCAGGCTTTGTCTTGATGATTATGGAAATGTTTTTATCAAAAAGTAAATCTTGTATACGAGTGGCTAGCTGTTCCAACAGTGCTGTATGGAAGCGCACTGCCTGAAGGCAGCAATGTGGCAGGAAAAGCAGCAGGGATTACCTCAGCCTGGAGAGGTCAATGAAGAACTTCCATTGGAGAGCTTCACAGTGAGTGGACTGAAGCTGGCCTCAGAGCATCAAGAGACTCCACACAGAGACGTTTCCAGGAAAAGAGCTCCAGCTGTCACAGGCCTCATATCAAACCACCCCTGAACCTGAGACAGTGTCTGGAGTATCCTCCTGGGCTGAGGAGGAGCGCTGAACTGTTGCTCTGTGGTTCAGATTCCTCTGTAAAGATGAACTTTGGATTTTATTTGGAAATCAAAATCCTGCAGTCTGGAATAATTTGTGGTTCGGGTCATCTGCTGGTATCAGTCTGCTGTGTTTGATCAAGTCCAAAGTCAGCGCAGTATCTCCCAGGAAGTTTTCCAGTACCTTGTGCTTTCATTGGCTGACGAGCTTTATGGAGATGCTAACTTCCTTTGCCAGCAGGCCCACAGAAGCAGAACTACTACGTATGATTTGCTGACCATGTTGGTCATCGCTGAACCCCACAGATGAGCTGAAGGTCGCTATCAGAGCACCTGAGCTTCAAAAACACCTAAGCAGCTCCGAGCTTGTCTCCTCCATGCTGCACAGGTTCATGGAGGAGTATAAATGGAGACGCTTTGAGAAACTGCACATTTCTGTGTGGAAATCCTTTTCAGTGATCTAAGGAAATGTTCTGATGATCTGATTTTCACAATAAATATTTCAGTAATGAACACAGAACATTTCAAAGAACATTTTCAACATATTCCTTCTTCAGGTGAGCGACAGCCATAAAAGGTGTTTGTGTGTTGTGTGTGTGTGTGTGTGTGTGTGTGTGTGTGTGTAGCTGTATTTCTCTCAGAACTACCACCAGAAGATCCGTCAGGACTGCGCTGACTTCATGAGAGCCAACAGATGCAACTTTGAGCCGGTGAGTTCAGGCTGATGCTGCAGAGTACTCGAGTAGAAATACTCAGTTACTTTGACTAGGTTGTATTTTCTGTCCTCTGCAGTTTGTCGAAGGCTCGTTTGAGAAATATCTGGAACGTCTGGAGGATCCGAAGGTGAGCAGCTCTGACCTTTGACTTTCAGTCAACTGTTCATTCAGGCAGTGTGTTGACTTGTGCATGTTTTCAGGAGACGGTGGGTCAGGTGGAGATCAAGGCTCTGTCTCAGCTGTACAGGTGAGTCAGCAGGTTTTCCAGCTGTGACGGAGGCCTGAGGCTGAGTTACGCCTTAATGTAAAAGCTGAAAACATGTCCAGGAAGGTGTGACAATGAGGCGAGACTAAAGTCAGAGGTCTTTTTACCTGTTAAATCACCATCAGGGGCAGGTGATGTTCAGTGTCAGTTTATGTCCAGCATGTTCAGAGTGATCCAGACGAACTGTTGAGCAAACCTTACTGAAACCGCTGAATGAAGCTGTGAAGTTCCAACAGCTCAGACTGAACGTGCTCGGGTTCATGTTGTTCTGCTTGATTCTATCCTGCTGCTGGAAACATACACATACACCAAGAACACCTGTTCAGTCACATTTATCTCACTCTGATTTCCACGTCTCCTTCATCAGGCTGTGTGACAGGAAGCTTTAAGCCTCAGTCACCTTAGAAACCAGCAGCAGCACTGATAGCGACTCAGACACAGAATATTCAGATCTTTGTTTCTGTGACAGAAACCAGCAGATTAACCTGATTCACAGCTTTAATCTGATTATTTTGTTAGATTTTTATGTTCTTTATGAATTTTGTCATCATCATCTGATAATGCCTGATTGGAGCAGGCAGTACTCACAGGGACCATTTTGTCAGAGTCACATAACCCACGAAACCCCCCTTTTTATGTGAGCACGCTCAGAGCCTGGAGCAGAACGCTGATGACCACTGCAATGATACAGCTATCTTTGACGGGGTTTAGGATTTGTTGAGCGAGCTAACCCAGAGAAAGCCTGGGTATGTTCTTTAGTCACACCCCTCAGGTGATGCTGTCTGAGAGGCTGCGCGTCACACTGTAAACAGGTTTAAATGACTTAAACGTTACTGAGCATCATAACATTTAAGAAGTTTAAGCACATTGAGCTGTTTATGATTCTCAGTGAGATTCAGCTTCACAGCTGAAGCATCGTCTCCATCACTAACAGCAGAACAGCTTCTGAAGCAAAAAATTTATTTAGTCTTATATGAAAGATTTGCTTTGGCCTCTGAATGAATTAGCAATCAGGGCTGGAATTGGCACTAAGGGGCCACCATAGAGGGAGCTGTGGGGGCGAAACCCATTTAGCCAGACTGCTGCCCGTAACAGGAAATACAATATTCCAGTTAAAATGTAGAGATTTTAAGGCCTGACCTGAGATCAGTTTGTTTGTGGTGCAATGTCGTCATAAACGGGTGTTGTGTGGTAAATGTTTGCAACCTGTAACGCGTTCTGATTCAGCTCTGTTCGGACTGAGTCATGTGACTCCGTGTGTGCAGGCGCTGCTTCCTAATCTACCGTTACCCAGGGAAAACAGCCACCATGATCTCGGAGGACGACTTTGTGGACAAGGTAAGGTCACGTGACCCTGAACTCTTCGACGTGAATGGCTGGTGGTGACTGTTGGTCTGTTGTTGCTTAGGTGGTGCTATGCTGCTCCATCAATGGTCACTACGACATCGTTTACCCGAGGAGTTACCCTGCCTCTGCTGCGCTCTGTCAGTGTGAGTGCTGCTCTATGATTGGGTGATCAGAAGAAGTGTCACTGCTCTCCACTCAGTGTGTGTCTGTTTGTGCACAGCTCTTCTGTACGAGCTCCTCTACACTCAGGTGTTTGGATTAGAGGAGGGAGAGCTCTGCCAGGCCATGGAGGCCTTCAGGATTGGAGGTCGTCGCTATAGAAACAGTCCATCGGTGTGCAGTGACGTCGACCTCGGATATGACACGCCTGAGGACCGCGGACACAGGTATACACACCTCAGGCAACGGTCCCAAATGTTTAAAAAGAGAAGAAACATAAAGCAGACTGGCGCTGTGAAGCAGGCGATCAGCCACAGTCATCCTGGAAGTGGCAGAACTCAGGGAAGGTGTTTTTGCTCTGCAGGGAGGAGACGGAGGTGGGGGGGGCCTCTGAGGAGAAACCTCGAGCTGTGATGGACGACTCAAAGGTAGGAGCATGCTGATGTGGAGGCTGAGCGGATTAAACTACAGACCTGAGCAAAAAAACCTAAGCAGGAAATGATATAAGGAAACCAAAAATACAAAAAGGGGAGCTAATAATATAAATCAAAGCAAATGACTGACGTAAAACAAAACAAAGTTTGAATCGTCCGGGAAGTTCAGAGGAACCACAAGGATCTACAGAAGCGTCCTGTCTGACCCCTGACCACAGCTCTTCAATGACTTTTTTTTCTGCAGCTTTTGATTATGATGCAAACAGGAAAATTGATGCCACCTGCAGTCTCCCTGACCACGCCAAAGGAATGAATGCAGGAAACCGAATTTAATACAGAAGTGGACAAAACTGTTGGGACCTTCCATTAAAATAGAGAAAACAACCGCAGCAACTGAAACAACCTGAAACTGAGAAAAGTCATAAATCCAAATTTAAGGCAAGTTCACTCATGAAAATCAGATATCAATTCTGAGTTATGGCTCCACAGAATTATTTTAAAACAAACTTATGAAACTGGCCTCGACAAAAATGATGGGACCCCTGGAATAAAAATAAGATGAGCACAGGGACATGTTATTTCCATCAATTCAGAATCGGTCTGATTTTCATGAGTGAACTTGTAGTAAATTTAGATTTATGACTTTTCTCAGTTTCAGGTTATTTCAGTGATCGTTGTGGGTTTTCTCCTTAACAGAAGGGCAACAACACTGAAGCTGGAAGACTTCTTCTATTTTCTGTAAATTTTCTTTGGACTTTGTTGAACAGCTGCTTGGCTGTAGTGATGGTGATTCCAGCCTTAACCTCAAATATCTCAAGTTTCTGTTATCAGAGCTTCACAGGAAGCCCTGAAGTTTAGGGTACATGTAAATCAGTAACATCCAATCAAAATCCCTGAATTTCACTCAGCAAGCTGGAACTCTGCTTTGTTGGGTGGTCTGTTAGTCCAATGAAGCACAGCAGCCATTTTATTGGTCAGATAATTGCATTAAATAAGGCTCCAACAGCACAAACACGGTCCAGAGGTCCAGTTGAGGGACTCCAGTTAGCTGAGGTGAAGCCTAGCAGATAGCCAGCAGCTACAGCCGCCTGCGTCACCATCCACCTGTCAGAGAGGCCACACCCCTAATAATGCAAACTTTATTTAATCAGGTGAGGTATAGAAACATCCTCCCACTGTACAGCTGTTATGAAAGGGAGAAACTTGCTACAGAGACCAAAGCAGTTTCTGTATCAGCTGTAAACATGTTTATTTGGGAGTCTATGGGGACTCACTCACTGTGACTCTTTGCTGGACTGCAGAGGAACTGCAGATTTGTTTAGACTTCCTAATCTCATCTTTTTGTTGTTCAGCCTCCTGCAGAAGCGCCGCCCCCTTCCAGACTCACTCTCCCCTACAAAGTGATGAAGTCTCTGGATGGAGAAGTGTACAGAAACCTGGAGTTTGATGTGTGGCAGGACACCTGCAAAGGTAATGCAGGTTTAACTAATCCAGACCAGCGTTGGGTTAAAGTAACCCTCTTTATCAGGTTAACTGATGCTGGATAAGGAAAATGAATCCTGAAGTCTCAACAAGAGCATTGCAGTTTACCTGACAGCTGTGTAATACCCTATGATGGTCTAATGGTAATCTGATTACTGTGACAGAGATGCAGAAGACAGACTACATGGTGTTTGCAGGGAGGCAGTACTTCCTCGGCGACAAGTGTCAGGTAAGACAACTTTTATTTATACAGTGTCTCAAGATGCTCCCTGTGTCATTCAAAACTTGAGTTACAAAATGCAAGTGAACAGGTCTCAGATGTAGAGTGAAGGTCAGAGTTCATCCACACTGAAGCAGATCAGGCTCCGAGCTCACAGCTCCCTGGTTGTTTCAGGCTCTAATATTACAGTGTAGAAAGGAGGAGGCATGTCGAGGTCATGTAAAAGGTCTAACTTAAGTTTTACTTTGTCGCTTTTAATGGTAATGAAACATATTTAATAGGGCTGTAATTTGAAAAACACACAGAACAGAGTGTTTACGTGAAGAGAACCAGACGCACAGACTGTCGCTGCTCATTGACACGGCGAGAAGTGGGCAAATTATTTTTAAATTGTGCTGTTACAGCAGAGACAGAAACGCCACATTCAGCATTTCAAATTTGAATGAAACGCGCTGAAGCCGGAGGACTCGTTGGCCTGTTTTATTCCGAAGGCTGGAATCACTGAGAGGGTCAAATACGAGCACCTTAAAAATGAGAGCGAGAACACCGTCAACAGAAACCTGTAGGCTTTGTTCATGGTGTCGTACCAGGAGAGCATCACCTTGAAGCTGGATGAAGGTGTGTGTCTAATGTGTGTATGAAAGTAGGTTTGGAGTGTTTTAAAGAATATTCAGCTCCACCTGCAAACTGTGGTTTCTACAGACCTCCAACCCTCACACCATCATCCATAAGGCTGAGTTCACAGAGCAGACTGCAGCGTCAGAGGTGGTGCTCCAAAACATCTGAACGACCGAGCTCAATGAGTTTTCTACGTAATCGATTTGAAACTGTCCCTCAGAAAACGGGCCTGGAAAACTTCTAAAAACAGTTCCACCTTTGTTCGGCTGATGGCAGCAGCATGCTGAAACTGGATCCAGCCCTAACTATAAGCTCTATCAAAAAGGAAAGTTTTAAGTCTAATCTTAAAAATGGAGAGGGTGTTTGTCTCTTGAATCAAAGCTGGAAGCTGGTTCCACAGAAGAGGGGCCTGAAAGCTGAAGGCTCTGCCTCCCAACTATGCTGAAACGAGCAGCACTGATGGCGGGCTGTGAGCTCAGCTTCATGATTGTTAACATGCAGACTGACAGGCTGTTGATCAGTGGCCATGATTGCCATTGGCGGAGTTGGGGAATGGCTGCAGT
Source organism: Bujurquina vittata (assembly GCA_015106715.1). NCBI lineage: Eukaryota > Metazoa > Chordata > Actinopteri > Cichliformes > Cichlidae > Bujurquina > Bujurquina vittata. The sequence goes on along the minus strand of VUQK01029627.1, from coordinate 6,821 downwards.
CACAGCTTTGTAAGGTGGTGACAGACGCAAATTCAGACCCTCTCCTCAGTTCAGAGATGGCTGTTCTCTTTTCACGGAAATGCCTTCTCCTGTTTAAACTAGCATGTGCATGGCCTCATCATTGTAGGCCTGCAGGTGTAAATAGGCTGCAGAGTATTGGCCTGATGAGGGTGCCCTTCTGTGTCGTGCCATCTCCTTAGCCAGAGGTTGTTTGGTTGCTCGACTGTTTTCACAGCCTATCCCAGTGTACACTGCATTCCTGTTTGTGCTGGGGGACCTGGTCCTTGGGGTGGAGTGGGTTTTGGGGTTTGAAAGCCGGAGGTACAATGTTGTGAAAAAATGTCTCGGCTGTTCTCATACTGTTGGGGATATTTTTTTTTAAAGTTGGTGTGGTAGAATTTATTTATAGTATCATTATTTGTAGTAAAAGTGGTCATATGTACACTGGAATAATGTTGCTGTGATGCTTAGGCTAGTAGTTTAGGGCTGAGGTCTATCATTCTTTTATTTATACTATGAATGAGGCTTTATATTAGTTTACACATAATATTTATATTACATCATATCATATGTTATAACTCACTGTGCCTTTTATACCTTTTTTGAAAAGTGATTCACCAGACTGACCATGTTAGGATAATATTAAATATTAGGGGGATAAACTTAATTAGGAGGGAGATGTTGTGCCAAATGTCTTTCCTTTATGAGCTAACGTATGGAGAAAGGCTCATCTTTGTCCTCAGTTTGTTTGGCTGTTGTTGGTTTTGCTAACCTGCTTCTTTAAAGCAGACACTCCCAGGAGGTGATTAATGCTTTCTTGTGTTTTTGTCTGAAGCCTGTGTATTAAACATTCTGCACTGAATTCTGCTCAATCCTCGTGACCATGTTGGAGACCATGTTGTTTTAATTGAGTTTCACAGAGGTCATAATTGGCATCTCCTCGGAGGTCATCGAAGCACAACCCAACAATACTCCTGACTCAGCCGGGATCACTGAAGGCCTCTGCTTAGGTCGAAGCTTCCTCCTCATCTCCTGGAGCTTTCTTTAGGTCCCAGCTTTGACACCAGCTCAGGGCACAAAAACACACACACGAACAAACATGCCAGATCAAGCTCATCCAGGAGATGCATCACAGAGAGTCAGTCTCGCACTGGTGTAAGGAAGCATTCATAGAAGACAGAGTAAAATCTTGTTTTAGGTCCTTATTTATTTTTGCATTTAGAAAAACCTTTTCTTCTAAAGGGGTTTTAATTCTTTTTGACAAATATGACAACCATCTCTGAAGCAGGGGAGGGTCCATCTGTTTGTAAGGTCAGTTGACACTGAGCCTGGATGAGTGATGAAACGCTGCATCCAAGCGAACAGAATCCACTCTCTCTGAGTGAATCTGTGATTCTCATAGGCAGCTGGAGTTCAATCTTTGGCTCCACCCCTTAGCTGCCATATTTGTGACATCATGAATAAGACGTCTGTTTCAGGTGCGTCTGGAGCCGAAGGGGAAGTACTACAACGCCTTCATCCAGGAAGTAGGAACACACTCATCAGCTGTCACAGTCTTCATCGAGGAACTGGGAGAGAAGTAACGCAGCACACAGAAAAACTGATACTGCATCAGGTCTGTGATGGGCCACTGTGACATCACTCAGATGTGCTTCTTCTCACAGACACCTGGTCCCTCTGACAGACCTGAAACCTGTGAATCCGGTGCCTGCCTGGAATGTGGCAGCGCCTTCCAGAAAAGGAGACCTGGGTGAGTTTTACATCCACTAACTGTTTTGTTTTCATGGTCTCCAGCAGCGCCCTTTTGACTCCCTGTGCGATGCATCCTGTACCCGTTTCTCTATCAGACCCGGACTCTCGTGGTCAGCGTAATCACCGCCATCGTTACTTCAGGAAATCTCGAGGCAACAGTGGGATGAAGGGGGCAGAGCTACTGATACAGCCTCCTTCCTCTTATGGAGCGCCCACCCCCTCTGGTCTGCCTCCCCGCTTCCAGCCGGC
>VUQK01029625.1:9429-21053 GCA_015106715.1 Bujurquina vittata | reverse complement strand
AAAAAAAAACGGTGGGGGGGGGGGGGGGGGGGGGGGACTGGAAACGGCAAAATAAAAAATATTCCACAAAAATCCTGAAATATGGAGAGGAGCAAATGTTCTCTGTGCATACGACTATGAAGCAGTAAAAATGTGATTGGTTTTCTACATGCTTCCTGAATTTGAACGGGATGAATTTGCACTGAAGTGCAGCCTCGTGTTTAATGTGGACATTAAACTGTATGAGCAACAAATGCATTCAGTGACCTCTGCTCTGTTTGCCTTGAAACAAGAGCCACGAAAGACTGAATTCCCAGAGGCAGGTGTGTGTGTGTGTGTGTGTGTGTGTGTGTGTGTGTGTGTGTGTGTGTGTGCGTGTGTGCGTGTGTGTGTGTGCGTGCGTGTCTGCGTTTACTCAGTATCACGGCATGAACGAAAGTCATTGAAGTTTCTAAATTGCAAAGGACACCTGCGTAAGCCAAGCTAAATGCTACTGTGTGAATTACAACTGTTGATAAGGCGCGGGTGGGAGGGTGAGGGGCGATGGGAGGGGACCCCAGGGGAGTGAGTTAACAAACCAGTTCACTCTGCTGACATGTTAGGTCCCACACTTTGGGAATGGGACTCTGTAAGGACTTCAGCAGATACTTATCAGTGGCAGTTAGTGCAGACAAACACTGTCACCTCTGCTGAGCGCACACACACACTTACACACACATTGATAAGTCGCAGACAAAACACTGTTGTCATTGTTCTCTAAGTATGTCAGGATTTGATACTTTGGAACTATAAATATATTATTGAGCATTTGATTACCTCTAAAAGGTTTCAACAACATTCAGCCTGATATAGTTGATCTTTTAAAAACTTTAAGCTTTCATTTGTTGCATGCACCACACCCATTCATCCATTGCTGTTGCTATTTTCCATTTAATGACGTAATGTGCGTTAAAGGCTCATTACTGCAGCATCACAGCGGCCCAGTGCCGCCATCGCTTCACGAAGTCTCCCTGTGAATTCTTGAGTTAAGCGTCTTATATTTTGGAACCAGACATGACACATAAAGGAGTGAGAAACAGAGGACACTGCACGCAATATGGTCGCGGCTTGTCAATCACAAGGTAAGCCCGCCCTAAATCATACACTGCCGTTTCCTCATTTTTGATTCTAATGGGGGCCATAATTTGCTATACGAACAGTATAGTGTGTTCAATAATGCTTTGAATTAGCGTAAACTCATGAGGAAAGTGTTTGGTGCACAGATGAGAAACACGCGCATGCAATCAGAAACAGGTGAAAACAATCAGGGAATCAGGGGAGGACGACAGGAAGCAGAACATACACAGGGCACGAAAGGAAACGACCCTTCAAAGTAAAACAAGAAAAAGCAAAAGACAATAACAGACATGACTAAAAACAAGGAACACAGACGCGCCGAAGCATACGACACAAACAGAGACCACTGCTGCTACTCAAAGACAAGAGCCAAATAATGCAATGTTAAAGAATAATGATGAAACCAAGAGCAGAAGCTAAATCCATCCATCCATCCATCCATCCAATGATCCATCTTTTTGCCACTTTTGTTATGTAGCTCTCTGGTTCAGTTCTAGCTGGAGGCAAAAGTCGTGTCAGGAAAATCTGTAAAACTGCCAAACCAGCGGACCCCTCGTAACAAGCCAGCAGCCAAAAGTAGCTTCTATCTGACTGCAGGTCACAGGGGCAGCAGTTTAAGCAGCGATACCCTCAATCTTCCAGGCCATCTCGTACAGCTCTTTCTGGGAGAGGCATCTAGCTGTTCCCAAGCCAGCAGAGACGTGTCCTGGTTCCGCCTGTGGCGTCCTCCCAAATTTCAGTAAAACTAAAAAACATACATGTAAACACCCTCATTGTCAGAATGTATTCTTTTGTCCTTGTTCTTAATCACAGACTGAACAGAAGCAGCTCCTGAGCAGAGACAGGCTTAAAGATGGGCTTAAAGCTTCCCAGTCCACGCAGCAGTGGCTTTAAACTGCATTCTTTTTAAATGTCCACCAGGGGGCGACACATGTGGTCGCAAAGAGTTCTGGTCCAATAGAAGTCCACGAGCACAGTCAGCTTGATCGTCAGTTCGATTTCAAAACACAGAAATAATGACCGCAGAAATACTTCAGGCTTCAAAACAGGACTTCACCAACCAGTGGGTGATGTCACGGTATCCCATCTATGCTTCTGCGTCTAAAAAACTGAAGTGCCTTAAACTCAAACTAATGGCCAGCAGGGGGCGACTCCTCTGGATGCAAAAAACCACACTTGCTCTTTGACCTCAGTAAACATTTTCCTCACAAGTTTATGGGCTCAGCTGCAAGTTTCTAGTGTTACTGAATGATGGGTTTTCTTGTGAATTGCACTGTAAAAAATGCCGTCCTGTGGGACAATAAAGTGGGGCATGCATTAGGATGGAAGTTGCTACTGCACACGTGCAGCATCTCTTAGTTTCACAGCCAGATCCACCCTTCAGGGTCAGGGTTAGGGTTAGGTCAGCTGAACACATTCAGCCCATTGTAATACAGGACTGTGCAACCTAATGGCTGCAATCATGTTTTTATAGCATCGATGTTGTTCAGCGCCAAAAATTACACACAAAAAGAGGCAAATCTAAATTTTCCTCACAATGCACAAACGTCCTCATCGTGACGGTAACCACAAAGGTATGTAAACATGCCCGCACTCACAGTAAATAAAAAGAAGTGCAACCCCAGGCTATTTAAAGTGATGTCAGTCCTCATCGGTGACACAAAGTGTCATCGTCTGGCCAAATCCAATTACAGCAGCAACAAGGAGGCTGTTCAGGACCCACAGCCACAGTCTCAGCCTTCCACGAGACATCTCAGTGGGCTCAGGAGTAAAGACGAGAAACGTGAAGGGAAAGGAAAATACTTGTTTTTATCAGATTGGTGCTGATGAAAGGTTTGTGCCAGAAAGAAGAGATTAGAGACTTTTTGAAAGCTCCAGTCTTGTTCATTATTGCACGGATCAGTGTTCTGCCGTTCATGTGAAACCCGTGTTTGGAGCTGCCTTTCATCACACACACACACACACACACACACACACACACACACACACACATACACACTGAGAGGCTGTAACTGGAAAGGAATGAGTGGAGAAATGCTTCGTGAACGGATGAGACGATGCTGCTCGCAGATTTATGAGCCGATATCACGTTTCGGCCCCTAAAGAGCATATTTAGTCCACATCCACTCTGTCACATCCGCACTTCATTTGTGCGTTTGAGCTGTGAAATTTGTCTTTGTGCAAAAACTCCAGTCATGAAAACATTGCTGGGATATTTTTTTTTTTCAGTTTTCCGTAGGGCCAACTTTCCAGACCTTATTTTGTGATGGAAACTCTGATATTTTCTGCTGCATTTTATTTGAAACGTTTTCGTTATTTTAGAGTTACTGTAAAAATGTAATTTAGTGTCCCTGTAAAGTAGGAAGTGTCAAGGAAGCACACTCCTGATAAAAGTGTGCTGGAAAGAGGTTTAAACTGCTCGCTTCAAATTGTTACATTTAAAATCAAATATCCGAAACTTTTATGTGGGAATGTATTCTATAAATCAGTTTTACTTTTTTTATTAAAGAAGCCCTGATTTAGAATTACACTTGAAGAGTTATTCACATGTTGGCTGGCATTTAAGTCCAATCTGTGATTTTATTTTTACTTTGTACAAAATGTAATAAGCTAAATGTTAAAAAAAAAAAACTAAAGTGTGAACTCTCAGCTGTGACGTTGTTAAGAGTGGAACGTGAAACTAGTGGTCAGGAAACATTGTGCGTATTTCGCTGCCGACCTAAACAAAAACCTGCCAACGGTGAAACGCGTCAGAACGCGAGAGTCAAACGAAATCAGAGACGTTTCATGGAACGAGTTCAGTCTTACAAAGTTTATTGACATGAGGGAAACATCGGCAAAGTGTTTAAATACTCTACACAAATAAAGTTATTCAAACATGCACATGTAAAATATTATATACTGTACATAAATATTACACTGAAAAACAAATCATTTCCAAACTGGTCTATTTTCTGATGCAGTGCTTGTGCTTCCATTTTCATTTGACCCCCAAAGCTCGACTAAAGCTGATCGCTCACTGAGACAAACCTCGTGTTTATAGTGCAACAAAAGACGCCTAATGGGTTTTAATGGAATGCTCGACTCAAGGCGGGCGTGGGCCGTTTCAGGATGGCTTCCACTGAGAAGGACAGAGACTCGCCGGGTGCCATCTTGGTCCCCACAGGCTTAGACAGAAAGTCTTTGGCATACCTGTCTGTGATTCTTACTGGCTGAAAGTCTTTGGCAGAGCCCTCCCTGAACTTGCGGGCTGCCTCCTCTAAGAGCTCTTTGCAGTATGGAGCTCTGGGCTCTGGCCCGGACCCGCCGCCGGCTTTTTCACTCAGCGAGTGCTGGATGAGAGAGTGAAAGGAGTTGAGTTTCATGGAAGGCTTAGCATTGTCCTTGCTCAACTTGTTGAGGACTTGGCTGGAGTTTTGGGAATGAGGGTTGCTGGGGAAGGCCTGTCCAAAGCTCCTCTTAGGTGGAGAGAAGGCCGAGCACTCCCTCTGCTCCCCCTGCGTGACACTGGGAGGTTTGGGATCAGGCCTCCGCGGGTCTGATAAGTCCTGCAGAGCAGCAGCTCGGGATCCCTCCAATTTAGAAGCAAGAGCGGCCGCGGCCTCCTGCTCCGGTGGCTGGCTCTCGGCAGGCATCACTTTGGGCTCCCACACAGCGCCGGGCTTCATGTTCTGCACCGCCGTGGCATTGAACAGACACTGCTTATACAGCAGAGCGTCTCCCAGGCTGGCTGTCCCGCGGGGCCACATCATGAAGCCACCTCGCGATGACTGCAGCGGGTAATGGCGGTAGGTCGTGGCCACGCTGACGTTGGAGGAGATGAGCTCTACGTTTCCAGAGCTCGCGGGATACTGCATGGTCAGATCCAGGCAGTTAGGGGCGAGGAAGCTGCACAGCTCTTTGGGCTGCGGCTCAACCGGAGCTGCTGGTGAGTAGGCCGTCTTGTAGGAGTTGTAATCAGATGAGTGGTGGACCAAATTGTTAGGGAAGAGGAGAGAGCCCGTGGCCGCCTGGTTGTTCTCCATCAGCTCTCGTTCCTTGTATTCCCGCTCGAGCATGATGGTTTCCAGCTCCTTGTCTGCAAAAGCCCTTCTCTTCCTCATGCGGTCGCTCAGCGGTGGGGGAAGAGACGGGTTGGCTGCCAGGAACGGATCCGACTGCACGGGACGGTATCCTGTCATCGAAAACAAACATTTAATCAAACTTATGATACCGAGCGTGTCGGGAATTATATTTTGACACCAAGCGTGCCTTTTATTATGACAAGATAATGACCTAATTATCTCTTTATATGTCGCAGCAGTGCTAAACGTGCTTACAGATGTTATTATAATGTAATTGTCACCACGATGGTGTGAAAGGATAAAGAAATCTCAGCCCTGCTTTGAGTGAAAATAAGAGGAGCGGAGAGATGCCGAAAAAGACCAGCTCTCCCACTGAAAGCAACAAAAACTTGTTGCTTTCGTGCCAATGTTACCTTCGAGGATGCTTTTGGCGAGCATGGTGGACGGTCGAATGTGTCGCTGATATATCGTCCTCCTCTCTGCGGGAATTTGTTTCCCAGATATCCCTTTCTTATCCTGAGAAATTAGGGAAACAAAACAATAATATTTAAGAACACAGTGTCAGAGTTTTTCTTGATCCTTGTTAAAATAAAGTTTGTCTCGTGTGTGTTTGGATAATAAAAACCAGCCTCTCAATAATGAGACGTGGGCATTGATACACGCTGCTCGTTAGAAAAACTGCCTCAAAACAGCTTAAAGCTGGACGTAGTTGTGGGCCTAACAAATGAGATTTAAATATGTCAAACCAACATTTAATCCACTGGAAAAGAAAGAGAGACTAAGAGAAAATTTTTTTTAAAAAACACCCTGATTGTATTTGTAAAAAATATAATAATTCAGCAAGAATATTTAACAGGATCTTAGCCAAAAAAACGAGCACAAATCACACACCCTGAAACACACACACACACACACACACACACACAGGAGCGTCCCTCTGGCTTCATCTTTAAGATACTCCAGCTGTAACACTGTTTTATAAAGAGTTCCATATTTTTAAACACAATCGCACACAGACCTGAAGAAGGCCTGATTTTCCCTTCACGGTGGGAGATATGCTTTCATTTCAATTCTCTTCCTGAGCTTTTATTTTGAAAAACCAATATTCTTTCTTTCTCGGGCGCCTCCTTCGCATTTGTGTTTGTTCAGCTAGCAAAAGGGGGTATATAAACTTCACACTTCATCGCTGGGGTGAGCCTTTAAAATAGCACTAACTGAAGCTTTTAGTTTCTTGAAGAAACTCTGAAGGATCCGCAGAGATTCTCTTTGTTTTCAGTGCAGCAGAAAGGAGGCATGAAGCCAGAGAACCTCAGATAAACTTTCCTCAGATCAAAACAGAAGCACTGCAGCTGAAAAAAAAAAAAGCAGCAACTCGGCTTTTTTTTTTTTATGCCCATTCCGGTCATATGTGACTCTTGAGACGCTGCAGTGGAGCGAATGAAGCGAAGCAGCAATTACAGTTAAACTGGGGCCAAGCGAAGCCTGATTCTTAAAGGAAAAAGTCAAAGGCCACATGTGAGTGCACCCACTCCCAGCGCCACAGAGAAACACGATCAGCTGCTGAACTGAAGCGCCAGCCTGCCTGGTGCAGCGCAGCAGAGACTTCTGCAGCCTCTGGAAGCCTTTTGTCTGCACGTCTGAAGATGCCTCCTGATGCAAACTCTAATTTGTTTAGGCCACGCCACTGGAGTTCATGCTTGTTCTTACAAGCAAGCAGCTGATTAAACAAAGAGAAGCCTTCTCAAATATGTAAATGACCTGTGCTCGGTTACACACCAGCCTCACTCTCTCCAGGCCTACCTCCGTGGCTTGCTGCCTTCTCAGGGCCACCTGCGCCGCCATCACCCGCTGCCTCTCCACCACCAGCAGGCAGTTGGCGCACTGGCAGTCCCTCCAGCGGCAGAAGCGCTTGTGCCCCTTCAGGCAGGACACCACGCCGTGGTTGCGGCAGCGGGCGCACTTCGGTGTGCGGCTCAACTTTCTCTGGTCCCCCGCGCACATGCTGCTGGGGCCCGGCCTGTCGCGGCTCTTGGTGCCGTTACCGTCGTCCTCTGAGGCGGCGCGGCCGAGCTGCGGAGAGCCGGGGCGCCCGGTGGAGTCCGCCAGGTCTTCGCTCTCTGTCTCGAGGCTCTCCACGTCGATTTCCAACTCACATCCGGAGCTCTCTGACATGTCTGCCGGATTGAACCCCAGTTAATGCCTGCAGACAAATATGAGCCATTAGCCATGCGGGACTTCCAGGAAAACAGCAGAAATCAGCCAGCTTGGCGCAGACGTTCCCATTTCCTGAGCTAGACACTGTCGTTGCTTATTATTATTATTATTATTATTATTATTAATAATATTATTATTAATATAATAATAATAATAATAATAATAATAATAATAATAACAATTATTATTATTACTATTATTATTATTATAATTATTTTAAAGTCAAGTTCAGGTTTAAATGTTTTCTACAATAAAAGGAAATTAATAAATCTCTCATTCTTAATTTTTAATCCCTAACAGCCGAGCCTAACATTTTGCTGTAGGCTGGTAAACATTGAATTTTCTCAAGATTTTCTACAGCTGCAAAATATACTTGTTCATAAGTATAAAAAGTGTGGCGCAATAAAGTCATCAATTTCCATCACGCCCTAAAGCTAGCATGTCAGAGGAGCTTAATGCTCTTCTTGGGGGCCCATTAAAGGCTGAAATTAATCAGCTACAAGCTGCTCTTACAGACCTCCGGGCGGAGCTCTGCGCTGCAAAGCGAGAACAACTAAAGAAAGAAAAGGACGGAGTTCATTTTACCTCCAGAGGTGCCGCAGGGCGGGGAGCGGTCTGTGGTACCGGGACGAGCGCTCCGGATCCGGCCTGGAATCAGCTGATAAGTGAAGCCCGCGCCGTGAACGCGTCCACCTTTCCTCTGACGCGGACACGCGGAACGACGGCGCTTTGAGACGGAGCAGGCCGGCCTCTGATTGGCTGCTTCCAAACACGCAGCCAACCAATAGCGTTAGGCGCAGTTATGCAGGGCGCGGCGGAGTCCTCTCGGTTACCTAAAGGACTAAGTGTAATGTGATTACTTTAGGGGGTCCGTTTTCAGAAAAAAAACAGCCCAAACGGAAAGACGTTAAAAAGTGAACGTTGCTAACTTGTTTCAAATTTTCCAGGCGCCTCTTTTTTTCCCGTTTGCGTCCAGTTTGTGTAACAGCCTGACTCTCAGGACTCACAATGAAGCTCTTTAGTTTTATCAGCTCATTAAAACTTGAAAGGTTGCACAGAAATGTCCCAAAAGTGTAGCTGAGTGTAAGCAGGTCACTTTTAAAAAGAGGCGATAAATGGCACGAAAATGTGTTTTTGTGCTGATATATTTCACCTGATTAATGCCTTCACTAATTTGATTCTCCTGCAGGTTTGAGGTGAAACAAACACGCTCACTGATTAATGATAAGTGTGCAGTAACCTTGAACTTAACCGAGGCTGCAAGAGGCTCGAGCGACCACACATCATAAGATAATAAAGACTTTATTTATCCCAGATTAGAGAAATCATTTTTTACTTCTGTAAGTGAAATGAAGCCATCAGAGGCGCAGCCTGCATGCTGCGTCTGTGCCCGGCAGGTTGTTACAGTCGGTCCAGCTGGCAGAGATAACTGAGGAAGATCACAGTGTTTTCACAACAATCATCACACACACACACACACACACACACACACACGGTGTCAGCTGTGAGACCCCAGCCTTCAACGCCAAGCACAAACACGCACGATCACAGCCTTAAAATTCTCACTCACAATTATATAAATTATGCGTAAATTCATTTTAAAATGTCCTCAATCTGATTTAAAACTACTGAAAATCATTTTTTTTTCTCTCTCTCCTGTTTTGGCCCCCCACCCTCCCACGTTTCTTTTTCAACCGACTGTCACGGGAAGTCAGGACAGTGCACACACGCACACACGCACACAGGCCCGCTGTGACGCAAGCGTTTGCATGAGTTTTTCAGAGCTTTCAAAATAAAAAGCGTCCACATATTTTCTTGTCTAATGTCACTGTGCGCATGCGTAATATTGTGATTATTTTATGACGCACAATCAAGTAATTGTCATAAATTTATTTATACTGGAAATATGGTATTTTGTAGAAGCAAAATCATATGAATTAGTTTCTACAATCCAAATATGGACACCAGAGAATAATTTCACAGATGTTCTTTATATATACAGATGTTTTATATATATATATATATATATGTGTGTGTGTGTGTGTGTGTGTGTGGTATTTATGTATTTGTTTCTCTTTATAATATCAGCTCGCATTTTAAGGGGAAACTCGTCATTTTTTCCCCCTCTAAAAATCGTCCCTCTTTCTTCTTTCCGACTCCTAACGCTTCCTCCATGTGTTGAAGGTGAAGACTTCAGGCCCGCAGGTGCAGCTTTATTTGCTTCTTCATCCTAATTTACTGCGGGGGTTACGGCCACGCACCCCCCGGCTGCCGTCCCCCCCCCCCAGGAATGCTTTGATGTTGCGCGGGCTGGACGGTCGGACAGGAGGCGCTGGAGCCTCCAGGGGAAGCGTGTTGTGTGTGTCATTATGGACATCATGACCTGGAGGTCTTTGAATTCAGGGTTTCTCTTCAAGAAATTTCAGGTTTTAGCGAAGCTCTTCATTCCAAGGGTCTTTGAGGGGTTCTAAGGACTTTCCAGGCTTCCTTAAATTGATTTTAGGCACCACTGAAGAAGTGAAGCTTCTTGTGGGGGCTTTGCAGTGACTCTTGATTTTATTATTAGAATTAATTGTGGAATTTGATCAAGTTGTGTGTTTGCAGTCTGCACGGAAAGAGGAGGAACGCTTTAAATTGTGGTGCGGGTCTGAGTCTCGTTATTCCCCATTGCCAAATAGGCCTTGGCAGATAACACACTCTCCCGAGCGCCCCTGGAATTCCAGCCAGGAATTTAAGGACCCTCTGCAGGCCTGGGAATTTCGCAAATTTAGGATTTGGGGGTCTTGAATTTTTGAATTTTTTAAAAGTTCCAGGGGTCCTTGAATGAATTTCTGGCATACTGAACGGATGCACTGAGTGCAGACCACCTTGAATGAATTTTTAAACTAGCTGTAATTCCAGGCATCATTTAAAGAGTTCCAGGGAGCTCTGAGGTGTGTCAACACATCCATGCAGTAATTCTAGGTTAGGTGGACTAAAGGAGAGTCCTTGAAAGGGACTGGAAATCCTGGAGGAGCTTCCAGAAATCCTTGAAGTGGTTTTAACGAGTGTACCTGGACCTCAGCATGGGGGGCATTTTTTTCAGGATTTTGTTTGTTTGTTTGTTTGTTTGTTTTTAGGAATCCAAACATTATTAATGCTCCTCCAGGATTTTTCAAGGATCTCTGAAATGATTCTAGGATCTCCTTGGAGCTTTAGGGGAATCGCTGAGGAAGTTCTCATCAAACATTTCAGTCATGCTTGGAGAACCCCAGGATCGCTGATGGGGTTCTAGGCATTACTGATGGAATTTTACAAATATTTCAGGGTTCTGGTAATTCTTGAAGAGTTTCAAAAGATGCTTTAAAGAAAAAATAAAAACAGCAGCTAATAAATATATTTTCGGTATCTTTGCAAGCTCCCACTCCCTCCACTGCGCCCTAGAGCTTTGCTTTGGGGTTCTTGAGTAATTTCAGAGGTCATTACAAGGAAGTCCGGGGATCCTTGAACAAATCCCATGGTCCCTGCAGGAATCTGGGGATCTCTGATTGGTTTTCCGGGATCCTGGCATGGCGTCGAAGCATCACAGGTGTTTCTGGCCTATGAACGTGTTTCTCTTCAGCGTCATAAATGCAACAATATGTATTTTAAATTTCCATACAACTAAAAAAAAAAATATTGACTCATGCTGTTTTTTCAACACATGTTGCACATCAAAAGTTCCAAAAGAGTCCTTCCAAAGATTCTCGGTGTGTTGACCAAGAGACATTTTTACTCATTTCATGATGGCGTATCTCTACTTTAGTATTATTCCATAAACATTTTAGGAATATTTCAGGAATGTTTTAACACATTTTGTTGCTGCTGTGTGGGATTTACTTCCTAACTGTTTTGTCATATTTTTAAAAAAAAGTCATGTGTAAACCTGTACAGCGGGTATTTTCTCCAAAAACAAACACAAAATGACAAAAAAAGGTCCATCCAACGTGAGATAAACAGAACTCATCATGAACAGTTTTCATAACATTGAAGCCCTTTTCACTCCAAAAACGTGCAGAAGATTTGAAACTGTGTGTTTGTGAAAGCTCAATTGTATCGTTTTCGTGCACAGCAAAGGGCCAGTTACACTGAACGCGAGATTATACTCTGCACTTCTTCTGCTCCGGCTCAATAGTATTAAATGTGAAAAGTTATATAATCTAGAAAAAAGAGCAGAAAAAAGCAAAAAAAAAAAAAAAAAAAAGAAAAAGAAATAAAAATAAGAAAAAAAAA
>VUQK01029621.1:4527-21611 GCA_015106715.1 Bujurquina vittata | reverse complement strand
TTTTGTTATAATTTTTAATAAAATAAAATTATCCACAAATCTTGCAAAAAAGAGAAAGAAAAATGAGGGGGGGGGGGGGGGGGGGGGCTACAGCAACTAGGAACATTGCAGAAAAACCTAGAAGAGTGTCCTAAAAAAAGGAAGCAATATAGAAGAAAGAAGGCAGGACCGTATGACTTTTAAAAAGAAAAGGAAACCACTGTTTGAGCCCTTTGTACGGAAGGATAGTTTAGAGCAAGATCAGGGTTTTCCCTTGCGGTATCTCACAGACGTACACAAGGTGTCTATGCCACAATGTTTCAGGTTATGGCCATAGTGAGACAGATCTGTTACACCACAACAAGTCTCATAGGAGCACTTGTAAAGGACCCGCTGGGCTCACTTTTAATTGCACTGTCTAAGCCTCATTGTTCAACATTTACAGGTTCATGATGTGAGTGGGCAAACTGAACCCAAACGACAATCTTTTTACAAACCTAACCAAGTAGTTTCCAGTGTTTAAACTTAACCAGAAACAGAAACCTAAGTAAACAACTAGGAAAGACAAAGGTTCCAAATGGCTTTTAACACAACCCATCACCACCCTTCATACCTCTTAAGGCCTCCTGAGGCCTGGTCACAACAACAAATGGTGACAATCATGGACAAAAGCAGCCTGTTCAATATTTCCAGACACAAACTAAAACATTGCCAGATTTATTAGCTCCCTAATTGAGAACTGTTATCCTCCATGTTCAATATTGGCACAGCCACAGTATCAAGGCGACAGCACCTTGTCAGGACATCTTGTCAGCAGCTCTGCAACATCAGTGGCATCCAACAGTGACAATACTGATGGCCTGCAACCCGAATGGGATGAAATGGACAACTCAAAATTTATGGATGATGCTGCACACGACTCATTCTGGAACATATTAGGACTTTGCTAAAACCAAGCTTATTTTTTTTGCCATGTCCTCAGCAGTGTAACAGCATCAAACAAATGGGGGGGAAGAAAAACAGCACACAGCTGGTCTGCAAGGCTTCCTGAAAGGTGAGGCTGCCTCTGGCACTTGCTGCCATGATTTGATCTCAAGTTCAATTTGATTTCTGTCTTGCTGTCACTGGTTTAACACTGACCAGTCCATTGGGGAGGGCAACGAAGTTGGTAATTCATCTCAGAAAAGGGCAAAGTCGAACGCAGCCATTCGCTAAATATAATGTGCAACCACTGATTCATGGGATCCGGAAACTAGGCTCGCCTTTCACCTTTGGCCTTTTTGAAAACAGTACCCTTTGCTAGATGACCCCTTTGAATCCCCACAACAGCTGAAATGTGTGAAGTGTATATATGGAGAAAGCTCCAGCTTCCAAAACCATTACTTCTTGCTGTCACGGAGCCCTACAGCACAGCAACTGCCTTAGTGTGGGAGGATGGATGCATAGTTCTCTGAAGAAATACATCAAGAAACAAAGCTTTGAGTCCACATCAGAAATTTTAAGTGATAAGGTTAGGTTTCTTAATTTAGAAATATACGTCAAAAATGGTAAATAAAGCTACCAACTAGTGTTTGCAAGGGTCAAAGAATATGGCCCACTGTCCAAAACAGGGGATTAAACTCTTCTCTTTCTCAATGCAACTGATGAGAAGCCACCGTGCACTTTCAGGGGTTGGGGTAGAGATGGGTGCTGGGGGTGGTGGAGGTGGTGGGGGAGCAGAGTCTTGATTATAATGATTGGCACCTGTGAAAGAGGGCTTGGGAAAGCGCACGGACCATATCAAAAGGGATCAGCTGGGGCATAGTGTGACCTGACTGTTATTAGGTGCCAAAATGAAATGGGCGCTCTATAGCCCTTCAAGAAATCACTTAAGCAGTCACAGCTGAGCGAAATACACACATGCATGGATGCACTCGCACTCAGTGTGGCAGAATAATACAGTAAATACCAAAGGTTGCTATTATACATCATGTTTTGAAACAGCAACCACGTTGAGAAATCAGTTGTTGGAAATTGGTTTTTCTGCAAACACTGAAAGTTGGGTCGATATGAATTATGTAAAAAGGAGGAATGTGTCTCATCAGTGAAATAAAATCAAAGTCTAATTTCTAAAGTTGGTAACGTGTCAAATCAATCGATTTTTTTAAATATCTATTTCCACTGAAAGGAAACAACAGGATTGCGGGTGTTACTCAAACCACCAGTGCTCATGGAACGGCAGGAAGAAGAATGGAAAGTTTATGACCAAAGAGAAAAGAAAAGAAAAGAAAAGAACCAAGTCCAAGCACTTACATGTACAGTGAGTCATTTTGGGGGTCATTTAAAAGGAGACGCACTCCACTTTTTTTCCCTGGCATTTGGGTTACTTAAATGATCTATTGTGGTATAGATAATTTATATTCATTACAAGCATCTTTGTATTGTTTTACATTTTTTACAAGCAATTTTGCTCGTCTGAATTCAGAGTCTGCTACAAAAATGCAAAAACCCCGCCCTCATTGACGATGTATTAGCACGTATTCAACCCTCCTAATCCACCTGGACACTTTCGTCTTACTGTATGTTAAAGGTCAGTAATTTTATTGTACAGCTTATTATTGAGAGGACAAAGTGCCTCTTTATTTCCAAAAATGTAAATATAGTAATTTCCCTACTCAAAATCCCCTCTGAAACTGGAAACACTGAAAATGACACAAAAAACCGAATAAATTAGAAATTCACCATTTCTGGGGATTAAGGCGGTGAGTAGGTTCATCCATATCCATGTCCCATACATTTTCAGATATGGCATGTGATCATTCAGCCTGCCCTGTTATCAGTGCAAATGAAGGCAAAAGGCCCAAATATGAGATTAAGATAAAATGGTTTCTACATAGATTCACACAGCGCAGCCCAATAGCACAAACTGGCAGGGGTCGTGAGACGGCGGGACATGGAAGGGGGCTCGGCAGGAAACAGACTTTTACTTCAAGTTTGGTTGCTGGCTATTTTTTTCTACACACAAAATTACGGCATTTAAAAATAGCTACGCAAATAGGAGCGCGGGCACTCCAGCTCATAATACAGGGAAAAAAATATTTTAGTGATGACTATACCACAGAGTGTGCACTAGTACTTTTATATATAGTGACACAATACAATTAACCATGTCCTGGCATTATGATGAAATGAATGACTGAGGGTACGGCAAAAGATTAAAAAGTCATGAGCCATGATGTAGAGTGCGTCCTGTGAGCCCAATGCATCATCTTTCTGCTCCTCTTCCTCGTTGGAACTTGAACTGACCCTTCCAGCACTTGACCTACGCCCATGTTGGGTCAAACATCTCTCTGAGCCTCAGGAGTACCTTTGCGGTTTTCTAGATCATCCTCCACATAATCAAAAGAATTGCAAGATTCATTATCATGCGAAGAACTGTCGATAGAAATCAAATATACTCTTTTGTTTCTATTGATCATGTACAATAGATATATGTAAAGTTGTTTAGTGGTGATGTGCTTATCCTTTAATAGAATAAAAGAATGTTGTACTCATAAATATACACCATTTAGTGTGTTTGTGTAATTACATCTTGCAACAAACTGATTACATTTTCCAGGTACATAGGAGCAGGCACCAGTTTGTGGAAGCCGCTGTGTTCCCCCACAATGTTTGAATCTGGTCTTTAAGTCCAACGTCATTTCTGGGTCCAGATGCCCTTAAATGGACAGCAATGGCAGCCCAGTGACTGTTCGCTATTACATTTGGATCGGTCAAAACAACGAGGCACACAGCATTGCTGCATATTGAACACGGGAGAGTTTGGACCCGGAAATGGAATTCTGCGTCACCACTTATAGACCGGATACAGTGGCCGGAAAGGACATCAACCTTCTGATGCGGATTTAAATTTTTATGTAAATTTTACGTGTGCGGCTACACAACAGCCACAAAGATAATATGTAGCACATGGTGATACGTTTTTCCCCTCCCTCATTTCCACCTCAAGCCTCATCTCCTAAGCTGAAGTCGGGACTCTAACACACAAAAACATGCATAAACATGCTTATTTATTCCCAATATTGTTGCAGTGACTTATTAGACATGCGACCCTCCCGTCTCTGGACAGCTGATAACAAAGGCCGGCTAAAAACAACAAAAGCTAATTATAAGCTAACATCATGCTCGCTAATGTTAGGCTCAAATATCCAACAAAAAAAATTTGAAAAAAGAAGTCCCACTTTTCCTCCCATAAACAGTTTGATTACATTTTCACATTGTTCATTTGCCAAGTGTTCAACTCCAGCTGTGTTAGTGAAACTTTCTTTGAAGTGGATCTAACGCTGAATAACAGCAGCTAACAGCAGCAAAAACAGCGGCGCTAACCAACAAGATATCCTCAGCAACTCACCCCAGTATCGCTGTCATCGGACAGAAGTGAGCCTCACTGACTCGTCGACTTGTATCGGACTCCTTCCACACAGTTTTCCAGCCTCCCTCAGAGTAAGTAGACGTGGACACAGATGAATTGTTTATCAGTAGCTAAGATTGTGCGCTTTAATTGGAAGCGGTAAGAACACTGAATTCGTTTGACTACAATTTGAAATCTACTGACATCTAGTGGTAAGATTTTACCTTTAAGGTAGGTTTAGAAAGTAGGTTCAAATTGCCATCAATATGTATGGAGGAGCTCAGGAGAGAGGTACAACAGTGAGTGTCTACAGCCATTTCAGCCAGTGACAAAATTGATGGAATTATGAACCACCTGGAAAATATCAGCTTGGCAATGTCTTGACACATTGGGAAGGCAGCGCGTCTTCCCAAACACACTGGCAATGCAATAAAAGCATACCTGGATAGAATAACACATAATGGAACACTATCAGTCATGAATTGGCCTCCGCAGAACCCGGACCTCAACATTATTAAAGCAGGGTGGGATCATCTTAAGAGGGAACACAATGAAAGGCAGAAACATCCGAAGAAGAGCTTTAAATGTCCTTCAAGAAGCCTGGAGAGCTTTTCCTGAAGACTGCCTAAAGAAAGTTTGTCTCAGAGTTCAGACTGTGTTAAAGAAAAAATACCAAATGTTGACTTTCAGCCTGTTAAAATAGTACGAACTCTGTTTTTGCCACCCATACTGAATTTCCATTTCTGTTTGCACATTTCAGTAAATCGCTGCATCTATTTCACTTTTTCCCGGCAACATATAAAGAAATGAGGAGTGGTTCAAACCTTTTGCACAGCCCGGTATGCCTTTGCATGGTGTCCCTTTTCAGTGTGTGTTGCTCCGGTGTTCAAAGGGCCTACAGTTTGTTCATAACAAATATTTTCTGTCACTTTGTGACACCCCCACGCTCCCAGCGCACACCCTGCTCATCAGCCATGTCTCCGTTACCGTTTCCTCATTTGTTGTGTCTCCACATTGGCCGAGCCTGCCGTCCCCTTGAGGGACTGCTTCACTCATGACTTCCACTGTTGTGTCTCGGCAGTCCTCTGCCCTTTGCACAAACATATCGATCACCTCTCCTCCTTTGTCACCTTTTCTGTCCTGTGCTAAAAATACATTTTCACAACCAATTCACATTGTTAACAACCACCTAAAACCCCTTTAACTTCATCCTTTGGCCCTTCTCATTATATATTATATACACACACACACACATCTAAAATGTTTGTTTGATCAAAAACCCCTGTTTGACCTCATGGCTAAAAAGACCGTCGGCTCTCCTGTGCATTTTCCTGCTGCAGCGGCGCTTAAATGGTGATTGCTGTGTTATTAGGTTCCTTTAGCTCATAAAACCATGACAGCTCCAAGATGTTTACAGAGTCAGGCACTGACCTCTGTAGGCACTACAGGGGTCAATAAAAGGAAATTGCTGTTCAAGGAAGCTCTGAGAGTGAGACTTAAGACAAACTGTGACCTGATCTTAACAACAAATAAACAACACACACCTTCACGGCCCTCTCACCGAGAATTGATCAGAAAGAAGGTGAGCTTTAATTCTGTAACAAAGCTCAGTCGTCAGTCCAAAAAGTGTGCCTTAACTTTGCTCTCACTTACCCTCATTGATGAAATCTCACCTGTGATCCTCTTATCTCTTTGACAAGACTGACAATAACAAGCCCGAAGGTCACTACAAAGACACTGCTTCACTCCTGAAATAACAAGTTTGGGTTTCATAAGGTTGAAGTAGTAGCAATAATGTTCAGATCAGCGGACCGCACGCACACCCTTGGCAATACAAGAAAGGTCTATTTGCGGCAGGCTTTCAGAAGGTCACGGCGGAAAGGCCTCGACTGAAGTGTCTCAATCAAAGTAGTGCAGAGGCAGGGTCACCTGATGGCCACTGCCGCATGTTCCAGAGGGTACTTAACCCTGGATGAGTAGCTAATGGAGGGAGTCATTCAGAGCAGATTCACCTAACTGATTTAAATAGGCATCCACTCATAAATGCACGGATAAGTGTGGAAGTGCTGAGTACGACGAAGCCAAAGGTGCTATTAAGGGGACAAAAATAACACTCAACAGTAGCCGCCAAAGCTGCAAAATAAAAGGCAAAAACATGCTCAAAAATTGAGATCTTTTGAAATTTATATTATTTCAAAGGAGGATGCTGAAGCTTTGAAAAGTTAATATATAGTCTAAGATATAAATTTCTGTAAGAAACTTTGTCAGGCACATATTCAAAGAGTAGCTGACTTAAAAAGGGGGAAAAACATGCAGTAAAAAACTCGACAACATATTAAATCTGATCGCGCTGTAACGAAAAGCGAGCAGTGATAATAATAAGCTCTGATGGGGCCCTCTTATGGCCCATCGATTTCCAATAGGTGAGATCATAGAAAGCTGGGGGGGTAATTACACTGTGCAAGCAGAGGTCGTCCTGAGCAAATATCATTATCATCAGATTAGAATGAAAGGCCGGTGTGGGTCGAGGGACGGGGTGAAGGAGACCCAGAGGAGACGCATCTCAGCACACATTTCTGACCCTTCATCTGTCTCAATGTCCCCACCTTGGTCCCACCTCCATGGGTCAACCCTACATCACACTGACACAAACAGGGGGGGGGCAGGTCACCGAGCACAACCATTCATCAGTGAGAGACAAGGCGTATGATGAGAATGATACTTCAGAGTACTGAACAGATAAGCAGCAGGACAACACTAAATGGAAAGTAGAGGATGCTCGGTGCAGAGCTGATAAGGGAGCTTCACCAGGAGGCGCCGTGCGCTCTTTAGATAGTGGATGAAAAAAGGTTGGAGCGTGGATTGCTCAACATGTCTTCATATTCTTCAGGTAAAAAGAGTCTTCTAGAAATGGTCGCGATAATAAAGATATGCTCCTCCTACACGTGCTACATATTTTATCAATTTATAAAAACATGGGCGGGGACAGGGCAGCACGGGGGCGCGAGGTCAGGGTTCGAGGCCTCCTTGGGCCGGGACCTTGCTGTGTGGAGTTTGTCTGCGTGGGTTTCCTCCCACAGTCCAGTGGGGGCGGGTTCACTGGTGATTCTACAGGTGGGAATGGTTGTGTGTCTCTCTGTGTTAGCCCTGCTGCAGGCTGCCCACCTGTACGAGGTGTACCCCGCCTCTCGCTCGATGACGGCTGAAACCCCCCACCCTGACAAGGATAAGTGGAAGAAAATGGATGGATGGACAAAGACATGCATGTAAAAAAAAAAAGGGTGTTGTTGTTGAGGTTGTTTTTTTTCCCTAATTCTGCACTTTTATTCCACGCTTTACTCATTTAAAGGAATATTGCCTTCATTTTCCTGTTTGAGGCATCAGCTGGGCGAGTTTTACGGATAACACAAAAAGAAAATAAATGCAAAACTAGTGGTGCATAGCTAGTTGGGATTCTAAGTGTCAGAGTCTGACCCAGCAAAATAAAACAGAATAAAGAAGCAGTTGGTATAAAAATGCACATTTTCAAAGACGCATACATTAAGCGCCGAGTCCTTTCCGTCTCGCTTTCTATCCGAGATGCTGCACGCGGTTCAGTCAGAGTGTGAAGAAATAGATGGACCATCAACATATGATGAGGTGGGGTGGGACGCACGGCGCGATCGCTCCTCTCACCCTTGGTACTCCCCCTTCTGCCAGCCTCCTAAGTGAAAACGCAGAGATCCCGGGTAGCCCGGCAAAGAGGTTGCAAGTGCCACTCTGATGAGCCTTTGACATCTCTATCTGCGCTGCTCAGTGTGGGAGCTGGCCCAGGCCACCTACATTAACATAAACAAGGCGTGCTGCTGGGGTCCGCCTGTCAGGGGCTGTCACTGCCGAGGACAGAGGAGAGACGCCTCTGCATTAACCTCCAGGCTTATCGCACTCTCTGTGCGTTCCACAAAAAAGTGGGGATTAGTGCTCAGTCAGGAATTGCTTTTGGGTCCTTGTCACTCCTGCATGATTACTGAACTCCCTCTTCAATACTCAGACCATTATTCTCATCTTTGTTTGCCACTTTCCTAAAGGGAGGGAATCCCTGGTGTTTTAAAACGGCAACCCACAGGATCTGGGCTTCTTTGATTTTGGTGTCACCTTTAGTGATAAGTTCTCACTGCAGTGATTTCTGCTTTTACACGAACCAATTAAATTTATCTGCAGCCATCTCCACGAATCATTATAAAATGCTCATCTTGAGGTTTTTAATTCATACCTACATGGCTCTCTGCACTTTTTTGCAAACTGATTAACAAATCCTGGGCTGCGCCGCTGCTGCAGACTAAATGGAGGTGTGTGAAATATATCTAAAGATAATTAGGCCCAAACCAAAACGCAGTGGACCTAAACAGCCCCCGAAACAGAAGGAATGCCAGCGCTGGCAGCAGCACGACACTACACAAATTAATGAGCAGCCGCGGTCAAAAAGAAAAGCGAGTTTCACTATATTTCACATTTTACCTGTAAAAACACTTTTTTTTTTTTCCTCCAGCGAGCATTATAACGGGCGCGTGAGCAGAGCTGATACAGAAATATGAAATGTGTTGGCTTTTACATAAGACACACTGCAGTATAATAGAAAAAAAAAGATGGAAATCACATAGTAACTCACTACCAAAATACTTTAGCCATGACATTAATAGTAGCATGATGCAGCAATATTCAGTACACTGCAGTCTTATTATCTGTGGTGCACAAAGAAATTGGAAAACAAAGAATACTTGAAAGACAAGTTAAAAAAGCAGGAACTGCACGCAGGGTGAAGCGGTTGGAGACCAGCGTCAGGGGCCATGTGTCTCAGGGCAGCGAGGAGCTGGAGGGAGTGGAGTCGACGATGCTGAGTGACCAGGATGGACGGGATTAGGAATGAGTACATCAGAGGGACGGCTCCGGCTGAGCAGCTTGGAGACAAAGTTAGAGAGGCGAGGCTGAGGGAGAGTGAATATATTGAGAGAAGATGCTGAAGCTGGAGCTGCCGGGCACACAGAAGGTGTATGGATGTGATGAAGGAGGACGTCCAGAGGGCCAGTGTGACAGAAGAGGATGCTAGGGGTAGAGACGGAGGCAGATGTGGCCGTGGCAACCCCTACGGGGAGTAGCTGAAAGAAGAAGAAGATTTATTTATTCGGCGCATCGTGGTGTCGGAGAATTAGCTTTTTGATTCATTTCCCCTTCCTTTCTGCCACCGTCCTGCTGCGAGCATCAAGCCGCCTTGCTTTTCTTCACTTTTATCCAAATCGATATAAAGTCCCCCCACAAAGAGTCATGAAGTAGTGACTGGTCACCCAGGTTAATGGGAATCCATTTAGAGTCTCTGCAGGTTTTAATAAATATTAGGCCCCTCTGCAAGCCTCCACCCTGACCCAACAAACTTGAATTCCCACAACAGATCTTGGTTCCAGGGTTACAGGGATATTTTTACTGTTTCTACTGACTGAAACTGTTTATTGGTTTATTCCAGCCTCTGGTGACAACTGCCAAGCTCATCAGAGGTGTTCGCAGATGGACGCTGATGATTGTGTAGCATCAGTAAACCGGTGTCCACAGCAAAGCCCGTTAAATGTGACCCGTCTACTGAATTTGGACTGAAACAGAACCCAGAAAGCAGATTGTGCATATTAATATGCAAAGGCGTTTATCTTGATTGATTTCAAGTGTAATAGGAGCATGGTGAAACAGGTGAGTTCTTTTGCTGAACTCTCCTGCACTTTCCTCCTGTCAGCCCACCGCTGCATTTGCTGAGCACGTTCCTGACACATCCGCATTGGTGATTTCCTCGTCCTCCAGCTCAGGTGAGATGTGCATTCAGGTGTTACCAACAAGGACGTAGCATGAAGGGGGGGGGAGTGTTCCAACACCTCCACTGTAGGCACAAGCTGAAGGTTTTCTGCTTAAGTGACACAAAAAGTAAAGATCTTTTCCACTTCGTCAGTCTGTATCCATATGGGCGCGTGTCTCCCAGCCAACCAAAGGCTGCAGCATTCTGCAGCTGCAACACCGGGAGAGCTGAATCCATACCTCCAGACCTGAGGCCTAATCAAACAGACCCAATGTAGGGAAGGAGTCAATAGCTGCTTAATTACTAACGAGAGTAATGACAATAACAATCACATGCCTTTGCGGCTGACGTAATTAAAGGAAGCATGAAAGGCACACCGAGGGAGAGCTGCCTCCAAGCAAGGCAGCAATTAGGGCAGGAGCTGAGGAGGCAGCTCGTGGCAAAGACATGAGATGAGCCGCAAACACCGTCTCAGCCTCATCTTTCGTCTAACACCTTGTCCTCCTTTCAGGCATCAGTATCATCAGTTGGTGCCATACGCTGACAGTGCTGGGCTTCATTATATCCGTCCTGCCCATTGCTGGTGCAAACGCTGTTGTTCAACCGGCTTTCGCTGGCGGCTGCCATGTTTAATGACCCTCCTCCTCCTGTATCCAGCACTCAGTAGGCACAGCATGAGACGTGGGGAAACACTCAATTTCTGTAATGGCTTGAAATGGAGTAAATATCACTCGCCCCCCTGCATTTGTTACTCATTCAAGCCCCGTTATCGCTTGCTGCCTAATTTCCTGGTGCACTGACAAAGGCAGAGGGCGTTTCCATGGAGAGGGAACCCTTGCGGTTTTCGTGCTTCTCTCAACTTGGCACTCTGTTCATTTCACAGCAATTATCCTGAGTCATTCCACACATTCTGCCACAGAAACTCAAGGGAAGGACCTTTCAGCTAATTGCTTTCAAATGGAAATAAAAAATAATCACATGGCTACTTTGTCAAAATGACTCCTGTTCTGCAGCATTTGGTATGGGAAATTGATGTGGGATTCCTTTGAATGTCCCATTTACAATGCCTGGCCCTCGATTTCCAGCTGAAAACCGTTTCTTTAAATGCATTTTGGATGAAGTCCTGACATTGCACGCGCCCAGATTCTCCATTTTTGAAGACCCAACATCTTTTTTTTTTTACACCTTAGTTTAACACGTCCCTACGGTCAACTTACTTGCAATCTTTTCTGGGGGGGTGGCATCATTTGTGTCCAGGCCAGTTTCCTTATTTCTTTATTTTTTTTATATAATTTTGTTGAACCACAATTCAAAAGCAATGTCTGATCTTCTACTTTTGTCAGTTTCAAGTATTTTCAGTGACCATTGTGGGTTTTTCTTTCTTTCGTGGAAGGGTCCCAACAATTTTGTCGGTGTCTGTAACTATTTAAAAAAAAACAAAAAAAAAACAGTTCCCTAGACCAGTTTTGAGTACAGTAATACAGACTGTATGTAAAAGAGGGAAGTAGCGACCGTGACCTAACCTAAACCCACAGCCTTCTTTACAATTCAACTCTTGCAGTTTTGAGGGACTTCCACACAGACGTCACTTTCCAGACTGGGAAGCTGCAGCCATCTTTTATATATGTCTGTGGTCAGCGTCCATTCATTTTCTTAACCTCTAACTGTAATTCAGGGTCAAGGAGGGGCTGGAGCCCATCCCAGCTGGTCGCCAGTCTATTGCACACAGAGACAGACAGCCATGCATACACTGACACGTACAGCCAATTAACCTAAGATGCATGTCTTTGGACTGTGGAAGGAAGCCGGAGTACCCAGAGAGAACCCGTGCAGGCACAGGGAGAACATGTAAACTGCACACAGAAAAGGCCCCGGGCCCAGTGGAGTTGGACCCAGGACCTTCTAGCTGTGAGAAAACAGTGCTAACCAAAAAAAGGGAAGAGCCAAGTGCACAAAGAGAGCCAGGAGTGCTACATCAGCACTGAGGAAGAACTAGACAATTACTTGCTCACAGCATCCCTCCTGGTCATCTAAAGAGAGGCTGTAGGCTGTTTATAGTGAGTGTTTTGGTGGCATTGTGCATTCATGTGGCGATCCGAGTAATTGGACACCCCCTCGAACGGGACATTCAGAGAAATCTTTGATTCACAGCTGATCGACTGCTGACAACAAACACAAAAACGTGGCAGATAAAAGCAAACATTTAGTTAAGAGTAAGAAAATTTCTATTAATGGTGCAAATGTTGACATTAGTTAGGTTTCGTTTCTATGCTCACAGAGTATATGTTTAAAAAGCTATTTATTAGCAGTAGTCCTAATAACATGTCAGATAAAGCCATTATGCACCTGAAGTCTGGAACTGGTACCGACCGATTAGCATGTGAATGCTCTACGAGTCAGTCCCAAAGGTGTTTGGTTATCTCGGTTTAACCTGCAGAAGGCTTGTGCGCCGTGTTAGTCTGCCACGGATGAAATAATGTTTTTACTGCAGAAATGAACTCGGGAGAAAAATCTGCCAAACAGCCAAGAATTAAAGCTGTCACAGGTACCGATGATGAGCAGTCACAGATGATGAGCTCAAAGAGGCAGTCGGGGGGGAAAAAATGCTAACTGTCAGAGAAAATGAGTCGCACTGCTTCAAGAGGCTGACAGCAGCGAGCGTGGCTATATCGTTAATAAATAAAGATACACAAACAGGTGTTTACCGTGTTTCGTGTTTCACTTATCCCAAAGAAAAGGCTTACAATATAAAGACCGTCTTATCCTTGGATTAATCAATCTCAGGAAAACTTTCCCAGCAGGATGAGTGTAAAACCGTGGGATGCTCGTCTTGCTGCTCATAAGAAAAAAAACACAAAAGCCTTTTTTCCCCCTCCAAAAATGAAGGTTTTTTTTAAGAAGGACCAACAGCAGACCGCTGATGCATGAAGTAATTTTAGTGACAATAAACTGCACAGAAAAGACTATGCAGATTTTCTATCGTATCTATTCTCAGTGCTGCACTGTGTAGATGGTTGTGCTGATGAAAACGAGCTTTTAGCTCCGTGTCTGCTTCACTGTGGTTGCAAGGAGGCATTGTTTGTGCTTTAACAACATTTTGCTTATAAGTTAATGATCTTATAGGTTCAAATCTGGGAATCTTTATAACACTGCCGATGTCTGCAAGCTTTCTGAGACACACTTAATAGCATATAAATCAATATATATGTGTTGCCATTGGCAGAGTACCCTCTGAATTCACAAAGCTAAATATAATATAGTAGTTGTAGTACTTTGATACTGTGTGTGTGCTGATACGGTCGCCTCATTTTTTTTGCCCCGTTCCAAATTAATTTTCATACGTTCCATATAGATTTTCCACTTCATTCCAAAACTATTACACGCAATTTGATGGGGAGACTCGAGCTAAGCAAAGAGTTTGTGCTTGCAGAGATATTTGAGTCAACACACATCAGCTATTGTTACGTGAACTGCAGCAGGCTGTTCTTTCGGGTTTAGTGGGCCTCACATTTTTGGGCGTTTGAAGGCAGCCAGGCACAGTGGTACTGATGTGTTGACGTATGGTGGGAGGTAGGAAGAGGCAGCTGCTGTTCATCTCCATGAGAGGAAGGCCACTCTGAGAGGATGAGTGGAGAGGGGCCTTTCAGAGGATCTCTGAGTCAGAGCGAGTGGGGAGGCATCGGGATATTATTAGGGAGGTGTGCCTGCCGCCCTGCTATTATAGCTCAAATAAATGGTTCTGCTGCTTTGGACTGAACATAACACCTGCTATTTCATCAGGTATTATGTGTGAGCTGTAACACAGATCTGATACTGTTGAACCTATAATTCCAAGCAGATTACAGGCCTAATGACACTTTGGATTGTCGTGAAAGAGACAAAGGTCACGGCGATGAACCCGTTCGCCACAAACGGGGATAAATGTAGCTGCTAGCCGCCAGCGTGAGGGAGACTCAAGACAGTGCAGATGTGTCTCTTCAAGTGCATTTAGAATTTTTTTTTTTTTTACAGTATAACAGTTTCCAATAAAATAAAAAATGAAAAAACAGCTGGAGGCCCGCTTTATTATTCTCTTGAATTTCTTGGCTGACTGAGGCTCTACCAACTCTGTATTATCTCAAGTGAAACAGCCACACCGTACTTAATCTCTAGTTAAAATGCACTTAAATAAGTGATTGAACGTATAGTGCAGGAAAGTAAATGTCACTGATGAGCTATTTTTTTTTTTTGAAGCTTTGTGTAAAACATAAAGGCAGAAAGGAAAATGTTAATGAATTGTCTGAGGAGTGGAAGATCAGAGGAGCCAAACGAATTTCATATCACACCTAAAGACCTGGCATTTAATTAAAGTGGCCTGAAAAATGCCTGCTTGGTTGGCTGACAACAGTTTCTCTTGAAGCAAATTAAAGAAATCAATTACTGCTGTGTGAAAGTGTAATGCCAGCACACTGGAGCCCCACAGTGCCACAATGAGACACCAGGCCAAGGGGAAAGGAGAGAGGAGGAGGGTGCCACATCTGACTGGCTCAGCTACAGAGTTTATCACGTCAACCTGTTACAGGCAACAGAGCCTGAAAGGGCCCACGCGCTGGAATGAAGCTGCAAATCAGCCTCCACAGCACTGAGCCTCCTCCACTCTGCTCCCAGCTCTTACTCATTCTCTCACCTTCATTCTCCCTCTCTCGGTGCCACACATATGCTACACAGGGAGAGTTAGACACATTTCAGCGTAATAATGGCCATTTACTACCTTCTGCATATTGTTACGTTGGCTCGTTACCGCTGGCCTCTGTGATGAGAGCATACCTTTTTGGATTATGTCAAACGCACAACTGCAATTCAGCGTACAACACATGCAGGCCACTTCTGCAGTAACACCTTGCTAAACCCTGGGTTGGACCTCCTTTTGCCTTCAAAATTACCCTAATTCTTCATAGCACAGATTCAACACGGTGCCTCAGGTTCATATTGATGTGATGGACGCGCACAGTTGCAACAGATTTGTCAGCCGCACATCCCTGGTGTGAGTCTCCTGCTCCTCCACACTGAGATGTGGTGATTGTGGAGGCCATCTGAGCACAGTGAACTCACTGTTGGTGCTAGCATGTGAATGTTGCAGCAGAGAGTTTTTCCAATCTTCCATCGTCCCGCTTTGCTGAGCCTGTGTGAACCTCGGTTCCCCTTCTTAGATGGCTGCATGCTCTGGACACTCTTGTGAAGAGGGAAGCTGAGCTGTCAGCTGATCGCCACCTGGGGATGAGTTGGATTAGGTGGTGGGGGTGGCCTGGCAGAGGCTCCGGTCCATGAGCTCTTCAACTCCCAGCTCAGGCAGAACTTCAGCAGCATTCCAAGTGTGGACATGGAGTCCGAATGGACCGTGTTCTGCACCTACTTATTGAGGCTGAAGCTGCTAAGTGGGCACCGGTCGTGATAATAATCCCTGAATCAGATGGACACCAGAGGTGAAGGGAGCCATCAAGCTGAAGCAGGGAGTCCCATTGGACTTGGTTAGCCTGTTGGACTTTGGAAGAAGCTGATGGGTATCGGCAGGCCAAGTGGAACGTGGCTCAAGATGTGGCTGAGGTGAAAACTCTGGTGCGGGAGGAGTTTGGTGAGTCCAGGAACTTTTGGTGTGCCTCGCAGCAATTCTGGAAACCTTCAGGTGACTCAGAAAGGGGAAAGGGGTGCTGACTTCAACTGAGGATATAGTTGAGCGGTGGAAGGAATACTTTCAGGACCTCCTTAATCCCACTGACGCACCTTCTCCAGAGGAAGCAGAGTCCGGGGATGAGGGGGACGACTCGCCCATCACTGAGGTAGTTAAATAACTCCTTGGCAGTGATGGCAGATGCATGGGCGGAAATGAGCCTCATGCAAAGGGAGGCTGTCCACTCCCTTATCAATAGCGTGAAGAGTGCAGCTCAGAGTAGAGCCGCCCCACATCCAAAGAAGCCAGTCGAGGTGGTTCGGGTATCCAGCTAGGATGCCTCCTGGACACCTCCTGGCTGATGTGGCGCTGTTGTTTTGCCCATATAAAGAGCGGTATTACCGCATACTTTTCTTATGTAAATAAATCCTTCTGAATTCTGAACAAATATGTTGCTAGTCCTTATTATTATTGTTGTGATCAAACTTTATTCCAGCAGTGAGAAGTCGTGCATTTGCTGGGACTAGGTTCAGTTCTCTCAGCTGGTGCTCCAGTGCAAGTTTGAAGCAGAAGGCCTGTGTATGTGGGTTTGAGTCACAGCGTGTGTGTTCATGATAATGAAAGCACATGTCATCCTGTGCAGCTGTGTGACTCACTGATGTGGTTTTAATAGTTTTTGAAAAACAACGGCGCTCTGTGTCACAAAGGAATACACTAACAGGCTCTGGATACATCCACAGCACTTGTTAATAGGGTCAGTTCACCATCACTCTTGGGCTTTCTGCGGGGTTTGACAGTAAAAATCATTAATTGAATATTACTAACTTTATGCTTTGAATTATCAACAAACGTCTTTGACATTCAAGGCTTCTCAAACCTATTTTGTATATTCTTAAAACAGCTTTTTTCAGCCACCTGAACATGACGGAGAAAAAAAACTGACATGCAGTATAATCTTAATCTTTTACAGTGGCAAACATGTAAAATGACAGTAAAGGACCAGCAGCTGCATTTTCTAGCATGCAAATGTTATTTTACAGTGCCAGTGCCTGACTCCCTGGTATAACTCACAAACGCGTCGGCCATTGGGACGAATACTTTAAGGGCCGCCTTAATCCCACTGACACACCTTCCGTAGAACAGGCCGGGACTCAAACCCGCGGCGCCCGCACCGCCACGTGGCATATGCATGTGGTCGCCTGCTCTACCACTGAGCCACCTGGGCGCCCAGGTGGCTCAGTGGTAGAGCAGGC
>VUQK01029619.1:6443-20018 GCA_015106715.1 Bujurquina vittata | reverse complement strand
CTGATTATTCAAAGCCTTGTATGTGAGCAAAAGGATTTTAAATTCTATTCTAGATCTAACAGGGAGCCAATGAAGTGAAGCCAATATGGGAGAAATGTGCTCTCTCTTTCTAGTCCCTGTCAGTACTCTAGCTGCAGCATTTTGAAACAGCTGAAGGCTTTTCAGGGAGCTTTTAGGACAGCCTGATAATAATGAATTACAATAGTCCAGCCGAGAAGTAATAAATGCATGGATTAGCTTCTCAGGATCAGTCTGAGAAAGGATGTTTCTAATTTTGGCAATATTGCGCAAATGGAAAAAAGCAGTCCTACATACTTGTTTAATATGTGCATTGAAGGACATATCCTGGTCAACATCAGCCCCTCCAAAAACATTCAGCATCCAGTTATTATTCACTGCATTTCCAGCATTCATTTCTAACACATCTTTAAGTTTTTAAAAACTCAGTGAGCTGGTAAAGGAGGAAACATTTACACACGACATGGATCATTAACAAGTCTAAGCACAATGTGTCTATAAATCACAGTGTGTCTGTAAAACAAGTATCAAGATGGGCATGCAAAACAGCATAAAAACTTATGCTGTTTTTCTATGTCTACACTGCCTTATTTACTGTCGGGGATAAACAAATTGCTCTGTGACAGGCTGGCAACCTGTCCAGGGTGTACCCTGCCTCTCGCCCTATGGCAGCTGGGATAGGCTCTGGGTGGAATAAACAATATTGTTAATGCTTTTCCGAAGCATTAACATCAAGTTAAGGGCAACCCTTAACTTGACAGAGCAGTTATGAGATTTGTATGCATTCCTAAAATTATAAGTAACTGAATCCAGACCTGCCCTGTGTGAAAAGTGTCACATTTTAAATATTATTTTTACTTGAATTAATTGAAACATTACAGCCTTTGGATTATCAGTAAAATTCCAGTGAATCAATCCCAGTGCGGTTCAGTCATCATCGGTTCTTAATAAAACTCGAAAATGAAGGTGTTGAGGTGTGGGATATGAGGAGGCAGGAGCAGCAGAAAGAGCAGCTTGGAGTGTCAGGGTTTTTCCTGCATATATATAAAAAATGTCTTCCATCAAAAAAGTTTTGACTTTCCACCAATGGAAGATCACTAGGACTGTGACAAATACTTTAACCAGTATTTTTAGGGTGTGGTTTTGTTTGACTTCAGCTTAAAATGCATTTTTATATCAAATGGTAAAAGATAACAGAAAAATACCTTTCTTCTGTTGACTAAAGGTAACAAAGACTATTTTGCTTTTCACTCATAGGCCACTACACCTTGCTAGTACCGTGTTCAGAGCAGCCTTAATTTTTTTATGGCACAGATTCAACAAGGTGCTGGAAACATTCCTCAGAGATTTTGGTCCATACGGACATGATATCATTGCACAGTTGCTGCAGATTTGTCGGCTGCACGTCTATGATGTGAATCTCCCGTTCCACCACATCCCAAAGCTGCTCTGTTTTATTGAGATCTGGTGACTGTGGAGGCCATTTGAGTACAGTGAACTCATTGTCATGTTCATGAAACCAGTTCGAGTTGATTTGAGGTCTGACCTGGCAAGTTATCCTGCTGGGAGCAGCCATCAGAAGACTGGTACATTGGACCCAAAGTGTGCTAAGAAAATACCTCCCACACCAATATACCACCACCACCAGCCTGAACCCATGGGAACTGTAACCTTAGTTTCCTGTTCTTAGCTGACAGGAGTGACACATGGTGCGGTCTTTTGCTGCTGTAGCCCATCTTCTCCAATGTTCAACATGTTGTGCATTCGGAGATGCATACCTTGGTTGTTATGAGTGGTTATTTGAGTTACTGTTACCTTTCTGTCCACTGAAAGTAGACTGTCCATTCTCTTCTGACCTTTGACATCAGCAAGATGTTTTCATCCAGAGAATTGCCACTCATTGAATATTTTCTCTTTTTTTGGATCATGCTCTGTAAACCCTAGATATACCTGTGTGGGGAAAATACCCTTAGATCAGCAGTTTCTAAAATACTCAGAGCATCCTGTCTGGCACCACCAACCATGCTACATTCAGAGAGTCACTTAAATCACTTTTCTTCCCCATTTTGATGCTCAGTTTGAAATTGATTGTTGCTGCTGTGTGAGCTGATCAAACTCGAACAGCATACGGTAAATTTCTGTTTTCTCTTTTAAGACTAGTAAAATAAAAGATCTTTTTGATTTATTTTTTCCTGTATCTTGCAGATAATCCCTATGGCATACCCTGGAATCAAAGTTTCACACCCTTCTCCATACTGCAGGCAACTGTGTGTTTGTGAGGTGTGTGTTGCTGCAGCTGCTGATGAGTTGCTGTGTCTTGTCTAGTTTCAGAAAAGTACTGGAGAGAAAGAGGAGCATGCAGACCTCTGGATTGGGTACTGTGCCTTTCACTTGTGGGATCACAAGAGAGCTATGGAGGTAATTTTTGTTGTATGTGTGGGTGAATCAGCATGTTTACCTTGATACTCCCCCAAATACTTTTATTTAAATAACCTAATATGTTTGTAGGCTTATGTCTGTAATATTGCCTTTACATTTCCTGATAGCAATACAAGTCTATGACCATGAAACCTGAATGTCCAGATGAGGTTTGGGTCTACTTGGCCTGTGCCCAGTTTTTTCTTGGACTCTATAAAGAAGCAGAGGAGGCTGCATCCAAGGGTAGGCAGAGATTTGCAATGGTGTTTTTTTTCTTTTGAATGCCTGAATTGTGTACAGTGTTGTTGAGGGGCAAAGGTGTGCCACCATTCTGTGGGATTATTAAACACTTTTTACCAAATTAAAAGTCCCAGACTGGGTGGGACCTGTTTGGTTAAATCAGAGCAGCAAATGTTTTCATACATAAATGTGTAATTACTTGGTTCACCAGTTGACTTAAGGCAAATTTTTTAAAGCAAAGTTGATTGATTGGTAACACTTTAAATTTTCATCACATACAGATTGCACG
Organism: Bujurquina vittata; assembly: GCA_015106715.1. Classification (NCBI taxonomy): domain Eukaryota; kingdom Metazoa; phylum Chordata; class Actinopteri; order Cichliformes; family Cichlidae; genus Bujurquina; species Bujurquina vittata. Next base: position 17,053 of record VUQK01029619.1, on the reverse strand, counting down.
TGGTATGTTAACCAGATGACTTCCAACATTAAGGCTAATTTGACCATATCTGGTGTCATTAAGCATTTTTAAACAATTTCATTTTTTACAATAATTGATCCAATAGACACTGCAATAGTTTGTTCTCAAAAGAGGCTTCTCCTCTTGTGTACCATTTGCTATTTATGTGGTTAGCATTTATTTTAAGCCTTTCATTGCAACAAAAGCTTACAAGATTTAAAAAAGTGCTTTAATTTTTAACAACTTGATATAAACACAGATTGGAGGTTTAATGTGTTATTCTGTATGATTGACGAACCAACTCCCATTAAAACTCCTGCAGATTCTTTGTGTAATGTGCAGTTATGCTGTTCTATAATTCTAATAGTTAGAATTGTTCTATAATTGAATTGTGGTTTGCTGTCTAACTACATTTGATTCTTATGTACTCTCTAGCACCAGTATCCCCCCTCCAAAACCGGCTGCTGTTCCACTTGGCTCATAAGGTTTGAAAATGATCTTACTATTATCACACTTTTATATATTTTCTGTACTTTGTCTGACTGCCATGCTAATGCTTTTACACAACACTGAGTTTGAAGTTGTTGTCATCTCCTTTTTGTTTGTTCCCTAAGTGTGATTTATGTTTTTCTTCCCTCTCTCCCGTATCTTTATAATCCCAATCACCAGTGCTGCCGGCAGGACTTAATTTCATTAACGCACATAGACATTCCCACCTCCTCCACTCTACAATTGATAGTGATTAATTCATGTTTTTATTTTCTGAAACTTGCACTAATCTGATACAACATCACCATAAAACTCTGATTAGCAGCTAACAGACCAAGAGTTAGCTAAGGAGTGACAACATTGTAAAATTTATATGTTGGATATAGGCCAGAGAAATGTGTAGTTAAGCAGGATTCCCTAATTTAGCAGTAACAGGCCAGCACATGTACACTTGTATTGCACTATAACAGCACAATCACAAAGCCAGGTGATGGGATAAAATGAAATAGTTTTCCTCCTAATCCCAAGTTCATTCTGTGTTGTTTTATTATCAGACTTAAGCATCAGCATCAGTTCCAATGTCATGACCTCCATCAGTACAAGTCCACTCAGTTCCTTCTCAGTTATCAATATACTTTTGATATGTATTCAAGCTTTAAAACCAGCCGGAAGAGTTCACTGGCAGTACACATGGCCAGATGCCACTTAGAGCAGCTTCTGTGGATCAAGTCTGACATCATGTTGCCAGCAGTGCTGACTTTTACAGATTCTCAGCAGAATTGTAACTGTTTAAGTGTTTGCTTTCTAAAAAATTAAAAGCTGTTTTTGATTTTGTAGTGCAGACTGAACTGGTTAGTTTGCAGTATTATGTCGTAGTTTAGATTAAGGGACTGCATTGAAGTCATACAATGCAGTCAGTGTGTCCATCTTCACAGCTTGGTTAGATCAAGCGTAGTCATATTTAAGATAAGAGATAAGATAAGTTAAGATAAACTTTAATGATCCCACAGCGGGGAAATTTGTGCATTACAGCATCTCAGTACAGAGAAGAATATAAAGAATAAAATAAGACAAATAAAAGATCAGAAAATAGAAAAGAAAAAAGAAAAGAAAAAATCTATATACATAAAATATATAACAAAATTACACATATACATATACACACGTAGGTTTATTTTAAACACGTACATTTATTTTAAATGCTGTTTAGTTTCACTCACCACATTCTGCCTTTTAAACTAACTTTATACAATCTAGTAGTTTGAAAGCAGCCATGATATAACAACTGCTTATATGTTGATTCAGTTGGCAAAGAGCGGTAAACCTCAGAGCAGTCGCAGCATATGTCAGCTGATCACAGTCTGAACACAAAGAAAACTCAAATAGCATTAAAAATACAAATTACTACACGTGTTATTTATAAGCGTTTCTTTCCCTAATGCGGCACTGCTACTCCAGATCTGCCAAATCCTACTTTAAACCTGGGTCATAACAGTAGGAAAGGAGGTGTCTCACAACACAACAATAATCAACTAAAAAGATGTTTGAAATAGGAAATAAAAAAAGCATGTCTGAAAATTATAGCTACAGCAGATGGAAGATTCCAGCTCCTTGAGCCGATCACAGCTCTGATTGCGGTTTCCTTCTTGTACGTTGTCTTCATATCATGTCCTCAGTTCAACGATGAGAAGAGGCTGATGAGTTTCCACCAGAACCTGGAGGATGTGACAGAGGACCAACTGAGCCTGGCATCCATCCACTACATGCGCTCGCACTATCAGGAGGCTATAGACATCTATAAACGCCTTCTGCTGCAAAACAGGTCTGTGCCTTCCCTTCCCTTTTACGCTTTGAAATTTGTTTCACACTTCTGCTGTACTTCTGCTGATCTCAAGACCCCTTTAAAAGGTGAGAGCTTTTAATGAAGTACTAGATTTTATGAGCTCTGCGCCTCATGCAGACACATACATAATGCCATTGTTGGTGCAGGAGACCAGGTGAATTGGCTTTCCTCGAACCTGTGTACTGTATCTGTAGTGTCCAGATTATAAAAATTCAAATACTCTGATTTCACGAGACATCACTTCTTGCAGAGTTATTGTAAAGTTGTGGATTTGTAGCATGCGTGAATCAACGGTGCAACTACGTTTTTTTTGTTTTGTTTTTAATGTGTTCACAGTCATAGATCTGCTGCTCTGAGCACATCTACTTCTTCTCGCTGCTAATAGAGAAATGCAAAGATTTTAAAGTAGTGTTGACATAATTCCTGAAAAACTCAGCTGACCTTTCAGAAACCTTGATGCATCTCATTTGCTTTTGCTGGACTGTCATGACCCAATCCCCACATTTTAGTTGCTTCCATGTTTGTGTCTGTTTGTTCCTGTAATGACCTTTTGATCTCCATCTAACTTCATTCAAATATATATTATTGAAAAATAGACTTTTGTAAAAACATTTGCTGTCCAGGGTTTCTCTTTCTTACATGTGGAAGATAGAAGGAGATTTTTCATGCCAGACATGTTCTCACTACTGGAAATAGTGTTTTGGCGAGGGATAGCGTCTGAGTACAGGCTGCAGGAGATGGGACATATGACGCCTGCTCACTGTGAATTCTCCAAACGGTTACCTGCTCTATTCTCACATCAGCTCAGCTGAATGTTACACAGGACTTTGTACTGGGGAGATGGCGGAGTAAAGTCCATTTAATGTTTGATCTGACTGATTTGAACATTTCTAGGCATTACTGTTGGATAATGTCCTCAGCATTTTTGGCTGCAGTGCATGTGTGAAGTTACCATTAAATTAAAAAATCTTTTTCAACTCTTATCACATTTAAGAATCAGGGGTTTTCAGCTAAAATTGAAACAGTTAGTGACTCTGTACACTCTTTCAAGAAACTCCATCTATCCATTTTCTTAAACAGTTTATCCAACTTGGGGGTCATGGGGGTGCTGTAGCCTGTCCCAGCTACCATTGGGCAAAAGGCTGGGTACACACTGAACAGATCAGCAGTCTAACACAGAAATTAGCCCGAAAATCCTTTGTATAACCTGATTAAATCTTGTCTTTTCAGAGATTTTCTGGCTCTGAAAGTGTATGTGGCTCTGTGTTACTACAAGCTGGACTACTATGATGTCTCCCAAGAGGTGCTTGCTGTGTACCTGCAGAGTATCCCTGATTCCACTATTGCTCTCAACCTCAAGGCCTGCAACCACTTCAGACTTTATAACGGCAAAGAAGCAGAGGTACTGAGTGTCTGACACTACATGTCCTGGTCAATATTTTGGTGGTTCTTCATTTTTACCTGTTTTCACATAATTTGTGTTTAGACTGTTGTAAACAGAACAGAATATGGTGTTATTTAGAATGTTTAGGGGTAAACACAAAAAAGTTGATATTAATGTAACAATAATATTAAATCTTGCTCTTTTTCAGCTTTTCCCTTACTGCATATCACCATGTAGCATTAGAGCAGCATGAAAAGTCCAACAAATAGAGTTTCTAACATTTGTGTGGGGCTGATGTGCTTGTCCTCATGCTCAGTTACAGCTGAGCTGTTGCCCTTTTAATTTCTTAGATGAAAATAGCTGCTGGTAGGTTTGACTTGTGTGTGCGCTCTCCCCCTTAGGCTGAGTTGAAGAACCTAATCGACATCTCCTCTTGCTCCTTTGAGTTTGCTAAGGAGCTTATCCAACACAACCTGGTAAGCTCTAAACAAGCTCCAGATGTAAGTGAGTAGGTGTCGGTGTATGTGTGCATGCATTAGTGACTGACACTGAATCCCTGTGTACGGCAGGTGGTGTTTCGTGGCGGGGAGGGCGCATTGCAGGTACTGCCTCCTCTGATCGATGTGATCCCTGAAGCCAGACTCAACCTGGTCATCTACTATCTCAGGCAAGGTCTGTAGCCACAGCACTGCAGGTTTTCTAACAGGATCAAAAACAGGGTTAGCCAGGGTGTGCTAGTATAGAGTGCAGGGCTGGAATGGGACAAAAAAATCGGCCCTGGCATTTTTGGCTTAGACCGGCCCGCAACTATGTCTTAAAAGCATTTGACACTGTCTTACTCTTATTCAATGTGGGCACACCTTTTGCTAATAATACTTTTAGACTTTTTTTTACACTTAATTTAATAATACTTAAATTGCAAGGCTTTTACTTATCATTTAGCAGTTTTAAAATCTGTTATTGCACTTGTTTGAGTGCTTTTTATAAGATGTTTAATCAGCATAGCGGCTACAAATTCAAACTACTGTGCAGCCTTTCAACCCACCTTTAACCTAAGTATCTAAAATGCTATGATGTATCCTAAAATGGACTCCTGCTGCTCATCCAGCACTTCTCACCCTGACTGTTTGCTATTTAATCGGATTAAGGTGGCGTGGCTGGCAGATTTTGGGAATGCAAATACCAATAAATATTGATACTAATCAATCGCCATTGCTCATCATTGTCATGTAATAGAGCTAACGTTACCTCCATCACCTCAAAGTCCCTGTATTATCCTAACATTACTACCTGCTTACGTACTACATATTCCTGCTCACTCTGTCCTCGCTATCCCTTTCAAAACCTGCATCTCTGGCTGCTCCTCTCCTTGTCTGTTGCTGCTGTTGCTGGAGCTGTTACAGAGGACATGGACGCTACTGCAGCCAACATGTCTGCGATCTTTCCACATTTTGTAGCATCTCCAGTGACACTCTTAAGTTTCTTTCCACATAACTTCTCCGCACCCCCTTTCTGCCAATTCAGATTCTCTTCTCCTTTAACACACTGAAACTAGTGCTGTTACAGGCACAACACTGAGAAAGGGTGGGGCTGCTTTTGTCCTATATCCTGATTGGTTCAGTCCACTGCCCCCTCTAAATTGTGGGCCGGTCTCTTAGAAAAATAAAGTGAATGCCCGATACGCCAGATTACCAGTCCAGCCTTGACAGAATGTGGCAGGAATGAATGCTCAAGTCCTTCTTGTACCCTTGTCTGGAAGTAAGGTTAGACGAGGTCCTTCGGCATTCAAAAAATGAATAAATTATAGCTTGTGCATTGGTGCATTGTGACGTGCATTTTGAACAATGCTCATTTTACAATTCATGACAAGAATCTTAATGAAAGTTAAAACCTAAAATGATAAAACAATGCAAACATCTATCCTTCCATTTTCTTCTGCTTATCCGGGGTTGCAGCCGGAGCAGTGAAGTCCAGACCTCCCTCTCCCCCAGCCGCCTCACTGTTCAGTTATAATAGATGATAATAATTTCATGTAAAACTGGATTAATTACTAGAGTGTTGAGGAATTCACCTACTCACATTTCTGCTCACAGATGATGTCCAAGAGGCTTACAAGCTCATCCAGGATTTGGTACCCACCACGCCTCAGGTGAGGTTAAGTTTTAATGTTGTCCTTTTTAAAAGTGATGTTCCCGTTTGGTCACAATGTTTAGCTCAGTCTGCTAAGTTTCATTTTAATACATTTGTTAGTTACTTTTTATGTAAATTTTAAATGGAGTTAGTGCTGCTATTTTAAAAGTTACTGTATGTTCTGTTAGAGGAAAGATGTCCAATTTAAAAAAAAACAAACAAAAAAAACAACACAATCCTGGCAGATTAAATGCGCCTGTTAACAAAAGCTATTTTTCTTCGTCCACTTAAGAGTTCCTAAGGAGATTTTTCTTTCCTCTGATCAGCTTTTTTCATCTTCAAAAGCACTTTAATGTCTCCTGGATCTGAAACCATGTGAAACTCATGAAGTGTTTGGCTTTTGTATTCCTTTTATGTATTTTTTTTTTCTTACTTGTTGGAATGGATTGTGACGGGCTTTGAAGCTGCGATGAAACAATAGATCAAATGATTCACTCTGATCTTTTTTTGTTTTTTATTTTCACAGGAGTATATTTTGAAAGGAGTGGCAAATGCTGCGTTAGGACAAAAAATCGGATCAGTGAGTATTTCTGTAAGAGTTACATGCAAACAAAAGTGAAAGCTCTGAGTGCGAGACAAATGAATGTGATTGTGCGTCTATGTTTCAGAGGGACCACTTAAGAATGGCTCAGCAGTTCTTTCAGGCGGTCGGAGGCTCGGCAAGCGAGTGTGGTACGCCGCACAGAAATTTGATCCCTGTTATTATTTAAAGAATGTATTTGTTAGCATAACATTATATGTCCTTTCAGATACTATTCCTGGCAGACAGTGCATGGCCTCCTGCTTCTTTCTCTTGAAACAGTTTGAAGACGTTCTCATTTATCTCAACTCAGTCAAGGTTAGCGTTGCTCACCTCACGCATTGAATCGTTTGCTCCATTGGAGAATGTTATTTTTTTTTATTCTGGTAAAATAAGAATTGAAAAAAAGACTCCCACACGCTGGGTGAGAAGTGCCACTTCAGTGACAAGTGGTGCTTTACATTTGCGTTACATTTAGGTGTGTGTGTGTGCGTTTTTCTTTTTTTCCTTTCTCCGCCATAATTTGTTCTACCAACAAAAGGCTGACACTCGTTTTATTTCTGGACATGTGGGCACTCATCCTTTTTGTGCTTTTCTTCTTTCAGAGTTACTTCTACAATGATGATACATTCAACTTCAACTACGCTCAGGCTAAAGCAGCAATTGGCAACTACAAAGAAGCAGAAGAGGTACCCTAACTGAACAGACATCTGTGCAAGCCTGTGAATAATTTGTTGCCTTTTTTCTTTTTACTGATTTTAATTTTCTGTTCACAGGTTTTTCTGCTTATTCAGAGCGAAAAGATCAAGAACGACTATGTTTACCTCAGCTGGTTGGCACGATGCTGTATGTATATTCAATATTATACCACTGGTAATACGACGTATTTACACTTATATGCCACTTTATTAGGTACACCTGGCAGGCAGAACCAGGCTTAGGGAGGGGCAGTCATCTGCCGTGATTGGCTGGGGCTGAGAGGAAAGAGACAGGACAAAAAGACATGCTGTGGAAGAGGGCCAGAGATTAATAATAACTAATGATTAAATGCAGAGTGGGGTATAAACAGAGTAAAAAGAGGTGAAAATAAATACGCATAATGGGAAGCTCCCAGCAGCCTAGGTCTATAGTAGCATAACTAAGGGATGGTAATGCCCTCCAGAGCAAGTATCTGGTTAGACACCATCTCTCTAAGATTTATGGGGTCGATTTATGGTATGTAGCCCATTAATAGAGATGGACTGATCATATTTAAGATTGATGCATTAATTAATGGTAGGACTTCTTTGAGCGCCAGCAACCATGCCGTGTTCAAAGTCACTTAAATCACTTTACTTCCTTATTCTGATGCTCAGTTTCAACTTCAGCGAGTTGCCTTGATTGTGTAAATACATTGAGTTGCCAAGTGATTAGCCCATTAGATATTGGTGTTAACGAGCAGGAGAACAGGTATACCTAATAAAATGGGAGTAGTTCTATTGTATTTTAGCTTTCAAATTGCATAATTCATACAGTAAATAGTCTTAGAAAAATAATTAAAGACAAAAATAAAGGGCAATAATTAACGAGTGCAGTGAAATATCACTAGTCTGTTTTTTTCCTGCTTAAAGGAATTTGTGGTGCCCCACAAAGAGATTTCAGCCAGAGCTAGAATAAATTTCCCAATTTTAATCACACTGTTTCTGTGGATTTGTCATCAGAGTAAACTCATTATTATGCTTATATTACCATACTATTACCATACCATGTAAGTACTGTATATGTGTAGTCAGTTAATTAAAAAAGTTAAGTTAAGCAATAAAAACAGTGCATCAATCACAACAGGGTTTAAAAAAATAAAAATGGTCCCTTTTGAACAGATCACAGGCTAAACTAAAGGATTAAAAGCTAAACAAGTTTGGCTGATACTGTCAAAAATAATCAGTAAAACTGTAAGTAATCCTCACTGCAGCAGGCCACCAACACGAGAACACTGTCTGTTAATTGCATTCTGCTGATAAGGTGTTTGTTCAGTATGAAGATGAGTTTTAGATATATTATAACTAAGTGTGTAACAACCAGACAAGGAGCATAAATGATGCCGTTTCTTAGTTGCTCCTGCCAGCTGCACAAACATCTGCAAAGCTTTTTAGGCAGCCATGAAAAGGAAACAGTAATCTCCATCTGATCACATAAAAGCTCTTAGATACCTTTACCTGGTAAAAGCAGAACTGAGAAGGCTTATTTTACTCATTCACCAAGGCTGGGGCTTCAATCAAACATTTCCAGCCTCGGGCCTGTAAAGAATTTAAGGTCTCTCCATCACTCAGCTGGAGTTTCACTCAGCAGCTCTGAGAAACGGAAATCTCGTGTAGAAGATATTTCTTCCTTTCTTGGCTTTAATCTGCATCAATAAAACCTCCCCACAGACTTTAAAATGTTCCATATTTGAAAGTATAAGAGCTGAAACTGCCTGTGAGCAATGGGTTATTGAACACTGATCTTGTTCTTGTCAGACATAATGAACCAGAAGGGTCAGCTTGCCTGGGAGCTCTACCTGAAGATGGGAACTTCCTCAGATTCCTTCAGTCTTCTGCATCTCATTGCAAACGACTGCTACAAGGTGACATCATCCTCCCTCGTCTTGCTCTTGTACTGTGTGCTGTGACTGCTTTAACCCTGTGAGATTTCACGTTTGAGAACATGTACATTTTCTTTCTTATTTTTTTTAAATTGTTCCTCCAAATCGGGACAAAACAAATCTGCGACAGTGTCAAACATTTGTCTACATTGTTCTAAAAATACATTTGTGCTTTTCTTTAGAACAGACAGGTCATAATTGAGACCTCACAGGGTTCTTTTTTACTTTAAATGTTTTAGCAAAAACTAATTGATCAGCCGGGATACGCACGCTGGTGACTCTGAAGAAGCAATTAAGAAGACTTAAAGAGTTAAAATGATCGCAACATAATTATGATGGTTAATTAATTTATTTATCCTGCAAAGATGGCCAGAATTCATGACTTTTTATTTAGATAAAAGAAACAGTCTGAAGACACCATCATGGTTTCATTTTTTTTCAGACTGAGCGATAAACTGGTTCATTGAAAATAAGAAGTGAAACCCATTTTTAGTTGCAGCTTTGGTTTAAATATATATATATTTTTTGCCCTTTGGAGAATTTAAATAATGTGTAGCAGCTGATTATTTGATACATTATTGATGATGGCTCAGGAGGTAGAGCAGATCGTCCACTAATCGGAAGGTCAGTGGTTCGATCTCTGGCTGCTCCAGTCTGCTTGCCAACGTATCCTTGGGCAAGATGCTGAACCCTGAGTTGCTCCCAGTGTGTCATCGGAATGTGAATGTGTATGAATGTTAGTTTGAAACCACTTAGATGTAGAAAAAAGTGCTTGTGTGAATGGGTGTGTAAATCAGGCATGTTGTATAAAGTATAAAGAAAAGCGCTGTATAAAAACCAGCCCATTTACTTGCTAATTATTTTCATGACTGACTGATCTTCCACTGTCTGCGAGACAAAAATCTGTCATGGTATCAGACTGAGAAAAGCAGAAGATACTCAGCCAGATAACCACAACAGTATTTAAATTTTTGTTGTGTGAGAGGTAAATACTGATTCTTGCTGCTGCATGTCTCTATGTGGCTGCTCGCTTGTTAAAACGCCTTCATTTATTGCTGAAGGCAGGAGTCCTTCAGTTCACTTGTGTAACATTTCTAAGGCATACCTGTGTCCTGATTTCTGAAATGTCAAATGTATTTAGAAGCCCCAAATGTCACCTTAAATGCAGAAATAGCACATTTTACTCTCCGCCTGCTGGATTTTGTGATATTTTTCACAGACCGTGTAGCTGCAATCATGTACAGGTGTCCACCTTCAAAATTTACTCACCAAAATAATTTGGATATATTTATTTAAGTAGACTTACTATGTTTTTCCTTATTTTCTGTCACATATATACTGTTAGAGGGGTGGATGCTCATATTTAAGTAAGGTAAACATATCAGTTAGTTATCACTAAGCAAAAGCCTCAGACTTCAGCCTGCGCCAAATTCTAAACATTCTGATATTAGAGCAGATATCCCTAATATTGTCATCTCAGGCAATGACTGTGGACTCCCGTGCTCACAGTCATTGCCTGAGATGACAATATTAGGGATATCTGCTCTAATATCAGAATGTTTAG
>VUQK01029618.1:2413-19891 GCA_015106715.1 Bujurquina vittata | reverse complement strand
AATTTTTGCACTACAAAAAAAAAAAAAAAAAAAAATCAATATAATATTTTCAGCAATAACCCACCAAACAATTTCTTATTACAATAAGAATAAATAAAACCACACTGAACCTTTGTAAACACTTGTATGTCTATGCTCAGTGTGGTCAAAACATGACAAATCATTTTTAAAAAAAAAAAGACAAAAAACCAAAACAAAACTAAGAACATATTAGCAGGAACAAAGCAGAGCCAACTTTGGTATTGTTACAAAAAAATAAAAGCAAAACACGGACGACATGAAAGCATAAGTGCCTATATTTTATAGATACACATTTTTACACATTATTTAGGAAAACCCTCCTTTTGTCTCTGGGTTTTGCAGATATTAATACTGAACTTAATACATAAGAGTTAACACAATACAGACATCTATTGCAGTACCAGGTACGTACATGCCTTTTTTAAGAATACGGCTACAACACAAGTTTTCATAAATAGTTGCATAAATGTTAAAGCTGCAACATTGCACATGGGAACTGATGCAAAATACGAGTGCATTTCTAGTAGCGGTTTGTTCAGAGTGAAAAACACAGCCGACGCCGCCGACGGCGTGCGGGGGACTGAGTTGCTGAACGCACTGATTCACTTAAAACTCAGCAAATGGAACAGCTTTTGTTTGTTAGAGAGAAATTTGTCAAAATGAGAATGAAAAGCGGGAACACATTATTTACAAATAAGGCGGACGCGGGTAGAAATCTGAGAAGCTTCACCGGGATATTCTTGTTTTGCTGAGTAACTTTAATGCTTTGTTCGAGTTTGTTTAGTTTCTCTTAGTGTCGCTAACAGAAATGACTTGACTTTTGAAACTGAAGCGGGGGATTAAAGAAAAGCAAACTATTGCACTGAATGTTTCTGGAAAACGTTGTTTTGGTAGTTACATCTTATCTCAGAATGAGCGGACCCTGCTGATGGGTGCCACCTCACCCACAAATCTCACTTCCCTTTTTTTTGTGTTTGTTTTCTTCTACTCACCGACTACCCTTTGTTTTCCAAAAGGTATGAATAAAGACAGTTCTCTGTTTCCTCACTGTACATAGTTTCATTTACAAAAAGTAATCTCTCATTACAAAAACATTTTCTTGTAGTTCAACCGAAAGCAGCCTGAAATATTCTTATTATACAGTATTCTTTTTTCTTTGTTTAACACTGTCCGAAACGCAAGACTTGCTCACGCTGGCTTGTTGAGAAAGCTTGGTTTTCTCCCTGCTGAGTCAAGGTTTGAAATCTCAAATGTATTCCATGAGTTCACTTGTTGTGCAGGCATAGTAGTAACAATATGCCAGGAGGGGCTGGGGGAGAGTCAAAGGATTCATCGGCAGAGGTTAGTCAGTCAGTCAGCAGCAGCAGCAGGACTTTTGTGGCTTAGTGAGGGAAAAGGGTGATTTAGCAGACATGTTGCTGGTGGTCCTCTCAGTAGGATTAACTGAATGAAGAGCAGCGCTGGAAGAAAGTCCTTCTGGTCGTGTTCACCTGTCAGGTGTGGCTGAGCAGGCGGCTGTGAAGGAAGGCCTTAATGGTGCCTATGGGCCGGACGTCGTTCTGGTGTTTGCGTCTCTCGATGAAAGAAATGAGCCTGGATGTGTCCAGATGTGTGTTGCACTGATTCCGAGATGGTGACAGTACTGGTGGCTGTGTGGCATTTAAGGTGGAGTCACTGTTTGATAAACCCCGAGGCTGGAGCCAGGGCTCCTCCAGGCAGGACGCAGCAGGGGGCCGTTGCTCTGGCTCACCCTGGAGCAGCAGGCGGATAAACTCTCTGGCAGCTGGACTCACACCCTGGAAGTAGTCCTCGGGGAAGCTGAAGTCCAGGCGACAGATGTTCAGACACGTTTCCTCCAGGCTCTCATCCAGGAATGGAGAGGCGCCGCTCAGAACCACATAGGTCACCACCCCTGTAAATCATCCAGTCCGTTAATAAACTAGTTAATTAATAAACAGACTATTTAGCCAATTAGTAGCTGGCCAGCTTGGACACAAGCTCATTTTTAAAATCCATTTTATAATCAATATAATTTATGCACACCAGCAGTTTGTAATAATGCAGCTGTGGAATTATTAAAACACCATGAGTGTTAAAAGAATCCTTCATTAGATAATTCACTTTATGCTGCTCTCCCTTGCATCGTACAATTATATATTTTTTCTGATGAACCTCATAATCTACATATATAACAGCAGAATATCACCCGAAGCTTTAAAAGATTAAACTCTAACCCCAGTTAACAGATTGCTGCACTGTCGCCAAGAAAGAATCGTAACTGAAGATTCAGACCACTGATCTTTGCATCCCCAGAGAGGATGACTGACTTACTGTCCCACTGAGAAAACACTGGCGTTAGTAAATCTGCTCACAGATAATATGCAAAAATGGGGGTATTTTTTTCTCAAAGGCTTGCAACGGTCAAACATAAATGAGCATCTTCTCTAATGTATAAATCCCAGAGATAAAAATGTCCTGGACAGCATTCGATATGCATGCATGCGATTTCTCTACAGACCTAAGCTCCAGAGGTCAGACATCAGTGAGGCGGGCTGACCCAGGACCAGTTCAGGAGCAGAGAACTCTGGGCTCCCCAGAAGAGGGTGAATGTAAGAGCAGGAATGGTTCAGCTGAACAGCATCACCAAAGTCTGTCAGCTTGATCACTGGCTGGGAGGATGCATGTTCCACCACAATGTTCTCAGGCTGTGGAGGCAGAATAAGAAGATTTAGGGCACAAACATCAGACACAGAGAAGCACAACAGCTGCACAGCTGCTTGTCCAAAATACAATTTAGATAGTAATGCTTTCATTTGTTTGTTAACTTATTTACTTTGAGATCAAGGTGTGCTATCCTCCAGCTGTGCAGGTAATGGAGAGCTTCAAGAATATCTCTGAGGTATAAAGCAACTTTTTCCTCTGTCAGGTTGCCCCAGCTCACTATGTAGTCCAGGAAACGCCCCTGATCTGCCCTGATAACAGAACCACAAGGTGCATTTTTACAGAACAATCCGAGTATGTTTTTTAAAGAAATGGGACATCACAACAGCTACACGGCAGCACCGCTGTACAGTACTTACATCTCTAGTACCAGGACGTAGCTACTGGCTGTCTCATATGTGTCTAGCAGCTTGACCAGGTTGGGATGGTCCAGATTCTGGAGGAGTCTGATCTCCTGCAGCACCTGTTCTCGACGCAACAGCTTCTTGTTAACATGTTTTGCTGCAATTGTGTGTTTGCTCCCTCTCTGGTCGCACCGCTTAGTCACTGAGAACCGACCCCTGCAAACAAATATTAGTAAAAAAGAAAAAGAATCTATTATTATACAGCCCTACTGCACCTTGAAAATTTTCAGATATATTTGCTTGGACCCCTTTTTATGGGGCAACAGGTATGTTAAATATTTAGCTTATTCGATGTACAGCCCAATTTTCAAAAAAAGGTTGTATTCTGCTTTAATTTACATTTGTCTTGCTTTAGAAATGGGCTACCAAGAAATAAGCAACCGATTCCTCGATCAAATGCTGTCAGTTGTGTGTCATTTATACTACTACTATTACTACTTTTTATATGAGTACAACTCCTGATTTATTAGCTTTGATGTGGTCGAGAAGCACTGCGTTACAGGAAAACAGACCTTCCAAGTTCAGTGATCTCTGTGTAGCGGATCTCAAAGCCATTTTTCCAGAAAACTTCACTGCCGTCATCTGGAGTTCCTGAGAGCACATATTATATCCACGCTGACTTAAGTATATTAACCAAAAGGGAAATGAATGTTTCACATGTTTAAAACACCTACTTGGCACATGATCAGGTAAAAGACATTGTGACAGGACTCTCACCTGACACTCTAAGGCTGGCAGAGGAGGTGACAGTGCCCGCTGTGTTTGTAGCAACGCAGGTATACACGCCACTGTCCTCTACGGACGCTTCCTGGATACACAGGGATGCCTCTCCCGTCTCACTGCAGAAATGGAGAGTGATGGGAAACAAAACCATTCAATGGAATTCAACAACCAATGCTGTAATCTTCACGTAGTTTTGGATGCGCAGCAGCAGCATCCAACTACTAACAACTCAGGCTCTTGCTGTGTCCTTTCTGGGACCTTAAATGTGTCTGTTAGCAGCACACCTGCACTCTTGCATCATGGGCCAGTGTACAATTTGTGTTTTTCAGGCTAAAGTGTTTCAAATAATCTTAGGTGCAGAAAAAAACACAGCAAAACAAAACAATAATACATGTTTCATACCTGTACGTGATGCTGTAATGTGGGTTGTTGCCCAGAGAGTTGGTGTCAGGGCCACGCCAAGAGACGGTTGCACGGGGGTGACCACAAACTTTACACCTCAGGGTAACGGTGTTGCCGCTTTCACAAACTGCATCACTAACAGGAATGAGGAACTCTGGAGGGGCTGCAGGGGGGGAAAAAAAGAGTGGACCTTCAAGTTCATCTTTCTGAATCTTGAAAAGAAAGATTTCCCCTTGCTGGCTGAGGCAACAATGTGCACATACCTTCATAGATAAAGTTGGGATTCAGAAGCTGAAATGACAATTAGAAGATGGAATCAGATTTCATGCACCAATTACGATGTGAAAAAGAGAAAGCGGACAAATGATTTTAACTTCACACTTTTTTTGTTTTTTATACCTTGACAGAGACTTTATTGGCCAGGCTGTCCTGAGACTTTCGGTAGCCATTCTCCATTTTTCTGCCCTCCTTGTCTCTTTTCTCGGACTTCCGGCGAATGCGCAGTGCTGTGTGCCAAGATAATGACTTTCTAAACAAATCAAGAACAAAATGGAGAAGTTTCAGGCTTCATGGGTTGCGTAATCCCAATCACCATGACTGTCATGTTTTCTGTTGCAACTGAAAAGGAAGGGAGGCAGAAAGGCTGCCACTTATTCTTACTTTATGGTTCCTTCGGGGAGCTCGGGTGTGACGGAGGATGAGGTATGTCCTAATACATAGCCAGGGATCCAGCCCTCAGCCGCAGGGCAATGCTCATTGGCTGCCCGGTACACTAGGAACATGTTCTGCTGGTTGCTTGCTAGCATTTGGACCACCTCACCCTGCGCCACACTGATCTCGTCCTCCTTCACTGCCACATAATCCTGAGTCACCAACATGGTTGACATGCTGCTGCTGCTACTACTGCTTTCACTCTGTCAGGAGGAGAACATATCAAAACATGAGACACGAAACATTAAAAATATACTGATAAAGCATAACATGTTACTGCACCCATAAACACATTAGCACACATGAAAACACATAAATGCACACATATGTCTGAAAGGGAAGTACAGAAGTTAGTACTTCACACCAATCAAATGCATAATTTGATTGCCGGGAACACAGAGAAATGACACTTCGAATACGCTTAGTGCATGCACCGCAAAGTGCTTTTTTTGCATAAAAAGCATTTGTTTGTATTTAGAGTGATGAGAAGTTACAAAAGCGCAAAGGTGATGCTTTCCCGGCCAGAGATGACAGAACTTTATGTTTTTATAAACAAACAAACAGGGTAGGCTGTAAAAAGCAGTTATGTGCAATCATTTGCTTAATCTCTGTGAAGCGAGAAACTACTTTACAAGAAAACAAAATGCTGAAGGCACTTTGAGACAAACAAGGTAGGATGTGGGAAGCAAAAAGCAGTTCGTCCAATCATAAACTTAATCTCTGTGAAGTGAGAAACCATTTTACCAAACAAACAAAAAAAAAAAGAAAAAAAAGAAAAAGGTGTTATTGTTTAGGGTGGGAAAAATTCTCATGGGTTTTGAAAAGACATTAGACATCATCACCTAGTGAAAAAAAAGCGATAACATGATTTTAAAATGGTAACTGTTAGTATTTACTAGCTACAGTTGGAAAGCAAACGCATACTGAAGCTCAGAGAGAGAATCTTGAAAAGCAGATAAAACTGTTTCTGTATGACTCAGATCCATAATGTTAGTAGTTTTCGGGGAGAGGCAAAAATTCTCCCTCACACACACTGTTGGTGAAGTTAGTGCACTCAGAGAGGTGTTATCTTCAGTCATTCAGTGTTTCAGCAGGAGTAGTAGTTGTTGCATGTACAAGCCATTCTCAGAGCCAGCGGCAGGTTGACTGACAGCCTGTCAGTGAGGGTGAGGTTAGTGACTAGTAAGAACTCTAGGCCTCGCTGAAGCCTGGGCCTTGACTTGGCATCTTACCCCGTTGCTCTGGGTGGAGTGTATGGACTGCTCGCTGGTGGAGGAGCAGGTGCTCATGCGATCTATGTCCTTACTGTGGCTGGAGTGGCGGTGATGAGAGGGCATCCCGTGACTTCCTCTGCCCAGAGAGTCGCCTCCACCGCCACCATTGTCACTGGGGTAGGAAAAGGAACCTGGCCTGCTGGCAGGAGAGGGAGGCATAGCAGGGACCATAGCCCAAAAAGTGTTGCCTTTGTGAGCAGGGCTGGAGGGGACGAATGCTTCCTTTCCCCCTCCTCCAGGGGCCTGAGGTGAAATCAGGGGCGAAACTGTCCCAACTCGAGGGCTTTTGAGATGAAAATTCAGAGGAGCCACTGGCATCTGTGGTCTGACAGCAATTTGATGCTTCTGCATTTCCTCGTAGCCTCCAAGAGCCTGTTTGACACTGCTGTCCATACCACCTGATGGCCTATTACTGTTATTACTGTTACTTCCATGAGGACTATCCAGCATCCTCATCTTAAGCACCTGCGAGGCTAACAACTCTCCATTTGTTGTGTTGTCTGAACAGGGGTTAGAGGGGAGGGACTGAAGGGGCTGAGGGTGGCAGAGTGACCACATACCTGCTGATCTGTCGGGCCCCTCAGGGCCCGGGGGGTGATGGTGGTGAACAGGCTGGGGGAGGCGCGACGACGGCTGGGGGATGCGAGATGGTCGGGAGCGAGGGCCGCATAGGGAGGAGCTGCCCCCCGATCCTCCAGAGCTGCCTTCGCCGCCACCTCCTCCCCCCATATTGCAGGTACTGTTGCTGCTGCCTCCTGGTAGACCTGCAGTACTGCTGCTGCTACTGCTGGGTGGGCCACTTGGCCCACCACCGCCCACATGGTTCCTCTGGTACTCTATAGGTGATGTCAAAGCTGTGAGAGAGGACAAGTGTTAAGATTTTTCCCCGTGTCACAAAATGTCATCAACTGGACATCAGCAATTTTTATGCAAACTCTGCTAACTTAACAGTCCTCTTACACTAAAGGACCAAGATTGTGAAACCATTGTGTAATTTTGACTGTTACAGCATTAAACACGACAATTCTTACCATTGAGAAAATTTCTCTGGTTCTCCAGGATCTGGCTGACCTGATGGATCCAGACTAGACTGATTCCAGGGCTTGCTGAATGGAGGGTGTACCTTTCCAGGTTGCCACTAGATGACCTGGAGGTCAGTGTGAACTTGCATGGGTCTTCTGCATTTTCTTCTAGACCCAACCAGCTCACCTGAAGTTACGTAGAAAGGGAAGGAGGAAGAGCATCAGTAAAGTAAGTTAATATAAGTTCACAATTGTTCTCAAAGTTGCTTTGCTCAGCTGCATTCACCTTGATGCTGTTTTTGAAGAGGTAGCCAGGAGTAGAGAAGCCCTTCTTTTTGTCCAGGGGTTCGCTGAAGATAACTATCTGCTCAAACAGAAACACTCTCCTCTCTTTCATCCTGGATAGCAGCCCTCCGTCCTGGTCTGAAACCATGAAGGTGTCTTGAAGAAGCAATCTGCCCTGAGCCACAATTTTACCCTGAGAAAAGAACAGCAAAACAGAAGAAAGATATGGATAGGGAAGGGGTTTTATTGAACAGTTTTACACCAGCGAAAGGAACGCTGCTGCAAAAATAAGTGCACACTGACACCTAGTGGTAGTTGGCTGAAACAAGATTAAAAAATATCTGCTACATATACTGTAGTATAATCTATTCTACAGACATGCACACTCTACCAGAGGTATGAAGGGCAGACTTACATCAAACCCTTGAAGGCGCCCAACATTCATCATGTCGTTGCAGCGTTTAGGAACCACACACATCACTTCTACAGCTTTCTGCGGCAAAACACGAGAGAAAAACAAAGCTCAAGAAAAACTACCGGCATAACAAATAAGGACAGAAATCTAGTTCTGACAGTTTCATAGCCCTCACTGGCACGCACAAGAGATTATTATCACTTCATTAGTTTTGTGCTGAAGCCTGGGTATTTCTGTCCTATCGTACCTCCAGCTCTGTCGTATCCGCTCCAGCCTTCTTAGAAAGTTTGAGAAGATCCTATGAAGAAGTTAACAAGGTGAACAGAGAAATTGTAATTGTGATGATCACACTGCATGTTCTAGAAAATAACTGTAAGTAAGATTACTTTTACTTGATGTGTTTCAAAATGCAAAACTTACCTTCAGTAGTAGCTGGTACTTCATTATGCGCTGGACAGGTTTGATTAGCAAGTCAGTGAGTTGCAGTCTGTGTCCCAGCCGCTGCTTGAGGTCCTGAAGAAATATTAAAAATATTTGATGTCTGGGGACAGACTTATGACATGGACAGTGCAATACAATATACTGTGGATAAAAGGTGCAAAATCTTACTTCAAAGTATGTATCAATATACTCTGACACAATGTGCTCAGATTTAGGCTTGTTTTGGCAGTAAACAATATACATGTGCAGCCTCCGCTCCTGTAATTGGAAAAAAATGGGAAAAATGTTAAAGATAAGAACATCTAGGTAAATACAGAGAGTACTTAATAATCCACCCTTTAACAAAATCCATGCCACAAAACTGGTGTTCTCTTACCTGTTTGACGAATAGAGGTGCCAGCCTGTCAGGATCCTCTAAACACTTTTCAAGTTCTCCCAGGAAAAAACTGTAATTGGATAACAACACGTGATTAAACTCGGCAAGAAACAGGATATGCTGAAACAGGGGCAGAAACTACAGCTGAAGAAATCTGTTAGCGTACTCTTTGTGCCAGTCGTAGATCTGATGGATGTTTCCAAAGACGATCTTGTCTTTTCCTTTCATGTCATCTGGAACTCCTTCTTCTTTCATTCTGCACATGTAGCCCTGAGAAGAAGAGTCAACAAAAATGAAAGACAAACACGCAAACACTGTCCAAAAACTCTAAAACCTTCTTCTAGATAATTTGATCTATGTTTCTTTTTCTTTTTTTTTACCTCTACCACTGATCCCAGGTCTCTGACATAGTCTCTCTCAGTCTCCACCAGTTCCAGCAGCACATAACTGAGAGAAAGGACACAGAACTTGTTAGACGAATGCAACGCTCAGCCATGGATGAACGTCAGAAATGTTCTATATAAGCACACAAATGAAGACAAACATGATTTACTGACTGGGCTCAAGTGGCTTCTGTTTATAAAAACGCTAACAAGACTCAGGCTTATAACTCACTGTCTCCTCTTGAGGAAGCCAGATTTGCGCTCGTCCACCTCGTCGATGGGTGAGGAGGAGGAGAGGAGGGAGTTATCGGAGGGGTTGAGAGAGGGAGAGCTGCTGTCACCTTGCTCCACTGACAGAGAACTGGGACGGTCTTCCAGTGACTGAGGAAAGAGGAGGACATGGAGAGACTGAGGATGGTGGAGAAACAGAAGAATTAAGAGGTGGAAAAATATGTTTAATTTGCTTATCTTTATCAAAATAAAGCATATATGTAGAGGACAGTGTGCATGAGTGTATCAGGGATATTCGCCAGAGTGTAATGCCCATTTGTTAGATCAGAGGACAGCTGGGATAGTTAGTCACAGTCTTGACAGATGACTAGTCGGCATTGATGCCTCTCTCTGTCACCGACACCAGAAGAAAGTGTGTGCTTGTGTCTACATCTATTAGAATTGTTTGGTGTACAAGTGTGCTTCATTTGCAAGTACTTGTGAGTGTTTATGAATTTCCATCTCACCATCTTGCTCTTCACCAGTTCTTCGATGGCACTGACCAGTTCAGCAGCACTGGGTGTCTCTGAACTACTGGGACGGCCGGACAGACGGGATGCAGACTGAAAGAGAGAGAGAGAGAAAATGGAAGAAATAAAGAAAATTAACAAATAAGGCTGATTTAGACTTCTGCGTTGGGTCTTTGTGGGGCCTACATTTGTAACTGGAAACCCCTCTGAAACCTACGCGGTAATCACAATCCTTGCAGGGTGCGTTGATCCGACGTGTAGCTACATTTCTCGAGAGCTGCAGGTTACGTTACAGGTTACATACGTACGCCCTGCAAAGACCTGACGCAGAAGTCTAAATCAGGTCTCAGTCTACAAGACACTGCGAATGAAGAACTTTTGCGTATTGCATGCATACAGTATACATACATTCTTAGAGACTTGAGCTCACCATTGTTGTGATTTGGACCTCGATATTCCACATGTCCAAATAAAGACTTGGTTTGTGTGATCTCCCTAATAAAAGGGTTAATTGGGAGCCAATCACAGGCTATAGTCTTGGGAAGACAGGGGTTATGAGGTGGGTTTAGGTCAGGGGCAAACTGTGATTGGAGTGCTCTTCAAGCACACGCACCATAATTGGTCGAAAAAACAGTGCCGCTTAATACTCCATTTGGGTGGAAAGGTTGCTTCTGCAACAGAGCTCAGATGGAGGCACAGGGGCAGGGCAAGATTTGAAACAGTCCTCTGTACATAACCATTTAGTGTCACAAACATCTTGCTACTGCAAAAACATGTGAATGGAGTATTACAATTAAAAAAAACATGCATAGGGAATTTAGTCAGAAAAGAAAGGAAAGAAAGGAAAACTTATAAAGGGATGATATAGAGGTTTCACATGGAGAGATAGGGAAACTGGGACAGAAGAGAAGCAGAACAGAAATCAACATAATGCTGAAGGAAGGAACATGCAACCATTAAGAAAATAGGAGAAAACAAGAACAGTTGTTAGTGCCAAAATAAAGTTTAGTTTTATTTTAAGCTATGAGTGGATGAGAAGTGAAAGCCTCTTCACATCTACAAATATATCCACTTTTAGTCATTTGATTTTTTTTTACTTTCTCACTCCTCGATACACATAATGTGTTATTGTGTATCGATTGCCCTGTGTGTCCCACCTTGTCATCCTGAGAGTCGGGCTGCAGCAGGCTGTGCTGCTGGATGGCCATCGGGGGAGGTAGAGGGACAGCGTCAGCCCCCTCTTCTCCTTCCTCCTCGCCGCAGCTCTGCATGCCTGATGAGGAAGACTTGGAAAGGGTACCGCTGCTCAGCCCCTCATTGCGCATACGCTGGAGAGAAAGGAAGAAAGGGGATTGTCAGCTGGTAGGTCAGAGACGGTCATGGTTATTCGTTTTTACGGCACGTGGTCTTACTTCCTCCAGGGTCTCATCTTGTGGTGTGGCGGCGCTGTCATCAGAGTCCTTCTGCGAGCCAGGCATCGCGTCCATGTTCTTCCTTGTGCCATCACGGTTCTTCTTATGCTTGTGGGCGAGCTTCTTGACGTGGCCATCAGCTTTACCGGAGCTGAGCCGCCGAACAGGACTCGTCAGCCACTTCCTTAAAGTGTTTCCGGGACGTTTGGGACCTGGGGAGCTGTGAGGACCCAGGGTCTGGCTGGAGCCGGGCTGCAGGGCATCATTACTGGATACGGACAAGGTGTCTAAATGGATGGAAATGGATGGAGGAAAGAACACGGAGCACATCCAGTTTTATTTAACTCACATATATCTGCATAAAAAAAGTCTATGCATATGTTATATCGCCTAGAGGCAGAGAAAATAAAAAAAAAGAAAGTCAATATATGATAAAGATAAGTGTGGATTTGTTTGTTTGCACAGGGTTTGAGCTCTGTGCAGTAGGCAGGCTGGCCTCCTCCTCTCACAGTGATGACAGTTCCTCGGGGAATATGTAGGAGGAAAGCTCTTCTTTTTCGACTAGAAACGGAGAAGTGAGAAAATAACGCAGTATAAAGTGATGCTTGAGGCTGTGTCTGAATACTTCAAAGATACAGCCACCTGTCTGTCTCACCTGTCTCTGCTCATCTTCTTCTGTTGTCCCTCTAACCTTAAAGTATTTTTGTCCGTATATCACCATTTATCATTCATTGCACTAGCACTGTCCACTTTAGCTTTCTTCATTCTTACTGAACAATGAAGGCAAAATAAAACCCTCTTGAGTGACTCAAGTTTCTGACTGAGCATTTTCGGGATGAGGTTGAATTTCTTAGTGTGTGTGCGCTCACCCTGTACTCCATGACCCAACTCTTACCTCGCACAACATTCTTTAGGATACAACCTTTCACCTCACGTAGGACGCCACAGATCGACAAAAGGCAAAAAACCTGATTTAAAAGTATCCCTCAATCTGCTGAACTCACAAGAGGAAAAATGAATTAAGCTTGTTTTAAATTTGATTTAACTGCTACACAGTTTGTCAGCATGAGTGGACATGTATCATATGGTGTTCTTGGACACATTTTCATCCCAAGATTTATTTTATTTGGATACAGTATATTTGGATCTATTTGGCAACATTATTATCAATTACCATGCCAACTACATTACCGTATGCAGATGACAGACAGTTGTAATAGAAGCATCATGAAAATCTCAATCAGCAAAAAAACAAAACAAAAAACAAAATAAAAACGTGGGTGTCATTTTAAATTTTGTCATCAAAACACTGTTTTCTGAGTCAGAAATACACTACATGCACTAAAGTACCGGGCCACCTACACATTAGGCCAACAGGGCCATGGAAACCCATGCCACGAAGCTCCCAGAGCACAGTTTTTGCACTGATGTTAATGCCAGAGGAGGTTTGGAATTTAAAGATTAAGAGACTGTGCAGCCAAATACTGGTGTCCATACAGTGTATTTTCAAAGTCTGACCTTTTATTCAATTCGAAAAGATAATTAAATATGTTGTGCTTTTATCACTGACCATTTAGACTAATAATAATTACTAATTAACATTAGAAACATCCTGTCTCAGAGGCAAGCTGAAAACCTAGTTCATGTATTATATATAAAAGGTCTTGAATAATCAGGCTCCACCTCATTTTAAAGACCTCATAGTACCCTATCACCCCAATAGAGCACTTCGCTCTCAGACTGCTGGCTTACTTGTTGATCTTCGAATACTTAAGAGTAGAATGGAGAGGCAGAGCCTTCAGCTTTCACCGTCTCTATTTTTAAGATTAGACTTAAAACTTTCCTTTTTGATCAAGCTTATACCATATTTAGGGTGACGCTGAACCCTTCCTTAGTTATGCTGTGATAGGCCTAGGCTGCTGGGGGCTTCCCATGATGCACAGATTCTTTTTGACTCACCTCTTTTCACTCTCACTCTGTTTATACACCACTCTGTATTTAATCTCAAATTATTATTAATCTCTAGCTGTCTTCTACAGTGTGTCTTTTGTCCTTTCTCCCTCCCCTCACTTTGACCTGGTCTCAGCAGATGACCGCCCCTCCCTGAGCCTGGTTTTGCCGGAAGTTCCCTTTTAAAAGAGAGTTTTTCCTTCCCACTGTCGCCAAGTTATCTTATTATTGGAGTTTTCTCTTTAGTGTAGGGTCTTTACTTTGCAATATAAAGCACCTTGAGGTGACTGCTGTTTTCATTTTGTGCTCTGTAAATAAAATGGAATTGAATTTAATTGAAAGCGAAGTGTATCCAGTGCTAGACAGAATCTATATAAAGAGCCCACAGAAATGCCTCTGATGAAGGTCAAACCCAATTAGATTACTTAGCTTGTATATACTAGTTTTTTCTTTTACTGAATTTGGAAAAAAACTAGTGACACTGCACTGACTCTTTGTAACTTTCAGAATCTATTTTATTTTGTTCCCCCCACATGAGTGACTTTGTTTTATTTTATGCTCCACCCACATTACTGCTCATCCATCACTGCTTTTCAGCTGCAGCCACATCAGAGGACTGGTGAAACCAGCTCCCTTTTTTACCACAATAATCTCTGGATGAGCAAACTAAATGCAATTAAAACACAATTAAAGACTTTAAAGACAATCTCTTT
This sequence comes from Bujurquina vittata, assembly GCA_015106715.1. Taxonomy (NCBI): domain Eukaryota; kingdom Metazoa; phylum Chordata; class Actinopteri; order Cichliformes; family Cichlidae; genus Bujurquina; species Bujurquina vittata. Next base: position 5,898 of record VUQK01029618.1, on the reverse strand, counting down.
AATCAGGCGTTTCAGCTTGAGGAATATTATACCCTTAGATTTTATATTGAAATCATTTTTTCAAATCCAATTTTTTCCTTGGTGTTTACTACACTTTATTCCAGTGATTTTAAGTGCCTTTGTATGCAAAGTACTCTCTAAGTTAGTTAAATGCTGTTTCTTAATCCAGGTGGATCCTTGGTGACGACCTTTTCACTGTGGACATGACTTCCTGGAAGTCATGTCCACAGTGACTGCAAAACTATGTTTATTCATACAGTTCATTCAGGAGGATGAGTCAGGACAACACACTCTCCTCCTACATCGCTCTGTTTTCAACTGTTTGCATCAAAACACGTTGAGCTTGAAAACAAAAATGCAGAAAGGAGAGCAGAGAGATGTTTTTCATCTTTTTGAGGAAGGCAAATTTCACTGTGTAAACAAGATGAAATTATCTAGCTTTTATATGACTGTTAAGCAGCAAGACTGGGTAGAAAGTTTAAAAGATTCAAGTTGCAGCATCTCCAAAATTTAGTTATTTAAGTGGTTAAAAAGGTGCAGCTGCAAAAGATTAAACCACGCGACTGAGCTGAATAGCTTTTATGAATGGCAGGTGTGGAATTTCTGACGTTCCTCATTGGACAGTTTCATCCAGCCTGAATAAATGCATCTGCATGTGAATGTGCGTGTCAGTCATTCAGCCTCTGGAAGACTTTTTTTTTTAACTGTGCTCTGCTTATTTAAAGAACGAGTTCTCACATTGCATGCAAATGAATGAAGCCAGCACAGTTCCTCAATAACAAGAATCTCCCACATCAGGCACTGTAAAGTCTTTAAATCCATCTTCCCTAAGAATCCTCGCTCCATCTTCTTCTCACAGAGCCCAGCTCATTTGGAGAGATTGCCAGCATAACCTCAGTGATATCATGCAAATTCGGGCACAGAAGATAAGAACTCATCCTTGTAGCCTGCTTTCATTCTGTTCAACCATCTTGCAGTGGTGGGAAGGGGAAACTTGGGCTGCTTTACAAATCAATATTTTCCACCCAAACAGTCTATTTAAAGACGACAGGAGGTGCAGTAGATTTGTTTGTTTTGCTTGGGGGCAACTTCATCACTTTGTTGGCTCAAAGGTTTCACACGCAGCCTCACTGCTGAGAGAAGATTTTTGGGAAGCTGTGCAAAATACTCTCCTCCAACAGATCCCCTGCAGTACTAAATGAAAACCAGTCACAACTGTTGGTTACAGCACTACCCTGGCTTTTTGTTTTAGTCACGGGTGCATTCATGGATTCTTTTTAAGGCTGTAATTCTGATGACTCAGAATACTTTTGTTGGTCTCCAAGGACTTTCAAAGCCTTCACGTGTGAGTTCCCAATACTTCCCTAAGTTACATTTTCATTTAATCCATTATTCATGCTAAAAGTTAAAACTACAGGTGTTGACTAGAATTTAGCTTTATTAGTGTTTAATATCCTGAAGAGTCTGGGTAAGTGCCTGCAAATGGACACACATTACGCGACTGTTGTTCTCTAATGTGAAACAGATGAGTCTCTGATACATGACCGCTCAGGCTGATAAACCGCGTAGCAGTTAAATCAAATGTAGCCAGAGCTAAAATGATTAACGTATCCATTCAAATGATCACTGCACCTACAGGCCACACTGATGGGTTACAGCACACATCGACTAACACACATAACGTTGCACTTAGGTGGAGACCGATGCTTTTACCAGAGAAGCACAGAGAACTCAGGACTTCTCACAAAGAGAAAATGGACTGTGGCTGCCGCAGACCTGCTGGGGTTACAACCTAACCACGCTGTTAGCAAGCATGAGGTGTAGCTATTAAAAGACTCATCCAGGTGTAACTAAAATACTGCCCAAAATTGCTACTTCATAAAACAGTAGCTGTGAGGTAAAACTGGAATTGCACAGATTTGTATACTAGCAAATTAAAAAGCTGCTGGCGATTTCTTATGATCAACATGCAGATATACAGAGTGTAAGCTATAGCTTATATATATAATATGTGCGCTGCTGTTGGTTTATGTAAGAGCAGAGATTTTTTTTTTGCACTAGTCCCACCTGTTAATGATTAAAAATCTCCAGGCTTTGGCTCGATAAGCATTATGTGGCAGACTGAAGATGTTGATCTAACAGGAGTGTAAATGGAAGCGTGAGACACTGCTCCAACAGCTGGTAAGCCTCTCACTAGTGGGGGAAACAAACAGGGAACTGGCAATTGGATTGGAGCCTTCTTTATTAATGTATACTTGCACTAACAATTATGTTTAAGTCACAGAAATAAATCAACTTTTTTTGTTCAAATTAGTAAACTGCATTTACCGTATTTAGGCATCATCCTTAAAGACCTTTTAGTTTTTATGCTAAAATAAGTAACAGTGCCCCATTTAAAAACACCTTTATGCAGCAAAATCCTGATAGAATAATTATGTCTCAGTCACTCAAATAGAGAAATGCCAAACCTAAATCAATAACTGGATCCACATGTCTGAGTCTCTGTAATAGATCTAGATAGAGATCCAGATTGACACATCCACAGGTAGTAAATTTATTAGAGTACCACCCAATGTAAGGTTTATGCCACAGCAGCACTAAATTAACAGTATTGGTAATTACCCAAATAATTTCTTAATGGTTCTGTAATGGTTAATCCACCAGTATGCGCAAGCTATTTAATCAAAATGATGTTTTTTGTGCTAAAATACAATTACTGTTCTTATCCATGACTTTTCAAATTTACTGTTTTACAAAGAAAGCGGAAAATACAACAAAGAGCGCATTATTATTATTGTTTGATTAAGATGCCAAATTACAATTATTTTCTTGCATTCTTGAGAAAAATTTATCAACTTAATTAAATTTTATAATGAATTTATAATAATTAAAAAAAAAAATAGTTTTAAATACATTTTTGACCGGTTTCATAATATTTCTGCTTTCTTGTTTTGTTTTTTTATTTAAACATTGTACATACATAGTTACCTTAAAAATGTAGTGTACATAAAGTATGAAATTAGCAGAACTTTAAATTTCTGTAACTGTATTTATAATAAGACTTGTATTAGGCCCCCAACAATCCCACGGACTTTAACTCTGTGGGCTGATATCCTTTAGAAGGTCCACCAGATGTTCCCTACTGCTCCTTCACATGCCTACTAATTTATCAGCAAGCTACCGACACAATGTGATGATTCAGTCTCTGTTCATTCATGCTGCTGTGAAGAACATGCTAGATTTATAACTTTATGTCTGCTTGTGTCTCTAAGAATAGGAGGGGAGAAGGTGGCGGGCTCTAGCACAGCTCAACAGAAGCATGCCTGGGATTCCAGAGGTGTCACCAGGGGAGCATCTTTCATGCGGCCTAATCTTTCCAAGGAGAAGCAAAACAAACACACAGAGCCATAAACATCAGTCGTTGTGGCTGGGAACGTGCTTTTAGGGGCGGAGGTGCAGCGTGTGGGAAAGCTCCGGGGGATTTT